>LPNX010172496.1:398977-660935 GCA_001517045.1 Pseudotsuga menziesii
TCTTTATCGTCTCGGAACTAGGAGGCACGTATCCTTTTCCAAAATCTGAAATTTTCTTGCATGCATTGATGAAGTAAGGGTTTCTGGCCACATTAAATGGAATAGCAGTTGCAAAGAACATGTCAGCCATAGCATCATCGACTTCCTGCTTCTGGACAGGCTTCGAAAAAGAATTTAATGTGGCTGTCCCACTTGATCTTGTGTGTTGAACTTGAGATGAACTTGCAGTTGCATCTCTGCTTGGAGTAAGTGAGGAAATGGGGTTGTAAGACATTTCAATCTTTGATTGAATCCGTCTTTTTTTGTTTTCATTCATCTCCTTGGTTCTTTTAATTTTTTCATAATCATTTTCAAGTGTTTGCCTCAATTTTGCAGACACCTTTTTGTAGCCTTCAACACCACCTCCTTTACCATTACTAGAAGAGACCAGGTGGTCCATCACTCTTGTTAAGGACCCACAAAACTGATGACCACATAGTTTGCATTTCAAATGCTTCCCAGACCCATCCAATTTCTCCATATACTTCCAACCTTTTGCTATTGATTTTTGAGGTGCCATGTATGATGTTTCTGCAATTTTTGTTTTGTAAAGTTAAACCATATTCTAGAATTTGTATCATACTGACAACTGTTATGAAATCACTCTTTTGGCATATCCAATAAAAAATGGAAACAGTTTTGTGGTTCTTCCACATCAAAAATACAGTCTAATTCAAGTTTAAAAATTAAAATTAAATAAGGTGTACGATTTACCTACTGAACAGGATGAATCTAGTTTGTAAATGCCACTGCCCACTGGTAAATTCTGTCAGTCGTGTCGTGACCGGTCCAGAGTCCAGATTCCACGCAGGGTTCAACAAAATCGACATGAATACTCAACCACGAGTCCAGACTCCACGTAGGGTTCAGGCTTTCAGTAGAATCGGCACCGAATCGCGTGGTCAGGCGAGATATGGTGTGCACTGTGCAGGTAGGACACCGAGATGGAATAGTGCAGGTGCGCACTATGCAGGCGAGACGCCGAGATGGAATCGTGGACGTCGAGGGATGTGGCCCGTGAGCCTCGACTAGGATATGGCTCGTGGGCAGCAGCTGTTGAAACGAAGCGTCGATTGCATCGTTGCTGTAGCTTGTGAGCTGAACACAGAGTCACAGGCTGTCGAGTTGCAGTTGCAGAGGGCGTCGTGGTAGCCTGGTATGTGAGCAAATGGAGTCAGGATATGAGAGCGGTGGACTCGGGAGTTGGGAGAAAACATTGGAACGTGGGAACCGGCGACAGGACAGTGGAATGCGCGAATCGGCGAAAGGACAAAATTTAAAATTCGATTTGAAATTCGCTTGAAATTCGCATGAAATTTGATAAAGTTCGAGTTCGTTGAAGTTCGACGTGGTTCGATTCGATTCGCCTTGAGGTTCGGCGTTGAAATTCGTCGAACCTAAACGAATTGCAAATTTTTTTTGGAGTTCGGCGAATTTCTAACTTCAAGGATAAAATTCACCGAACCCTGTGACATAGGTTGAAAGGTGGATGCAAATGGTTCTGCAAGCAAATATAAACAAGATTCAGAGATTAGAATGGTTCATACCTTAGCCAAACGAAGGTTGATCCAAGCAGCCCTTCAATCCTCTTCTTTGTCATCTTGCTCCTCTCGCTCCAAGAGACCTGCAAAACGAAGTATACCTTCCTCAAACCAATATGACCACAAATAAAGCAATGATAATCAAATAAACATGAAATAATAATCTAACTAACATCATCATATGATCATAAACAGAGATTCAAACACACATTGAACAATGATTTGGGAAGAAGAAAGACATCACATCTTTATTAATCTTGAAAACAAGTACAATTATACCTTCTCTTCAAGTTTGGCACCTCACGAAACCTTCATCTAGTTCTGCTGCTTCTCTTCTCCAAGGAACTCAGCGTCCAAGCTCTGCAACACAAGGGGATAATCCCTAGGGCAAAGGTGTGGGAAAAGAGAGTCCCAATTCCTCCAGCATAATGATGCAAAGATTCGAGTCCCCTCTCATGGACCTCCCTACCTCTATTTATATGCTTTATGAAGAGATAGGGTTGAAGACAAATTAGTTACAACTGAAGGAGTCAGTTGCATAATTAACCAAACTACCCGAATTTCGAAAAATGTATTTGTTTGACATTTCTAGGAGGAATACATGGGTTGCAGAGACAACAGTCGTGTATGCAGGAGGTACACGCGGGTTGCAATGCAAAAAGTCGTGTATTTAAGGCGTACGCGAGTATTATATATAGCAAGTCGCGTACATATGCGGGTTTCCTTAAGGCAACTCACGTATACATCAAAAAATCTCATTTTAAGGGTATTTTTGGGCATTTTTAGACTTTGGTGTCTTCTAGAAAGTTTTAGCTAACTGAAATATCTTTCCAACGGTGCAGATGAGGTCAAACGGAGTTACAGAACTTAAGATATGGGTCCTCCAAGTTAGGTGTTTTTTCAAAGACTTTCATGAAGTGTCGTCATGGAAGTGTCGACATGCGACGGAATCATGGGAAAGTGGTCACAGGCAGAGATGTGTCATTTTGAGCTATAACAGATGCCCCATAATGTATGAGGTTAGAGGGGAAGACGATAGCCAAAATACATTATAAAGGAAACAGCTGAGTATGGAGAGAGCAGAGAATCCAAGATCAAAAGGCTCGAACAAAGGTACCTGAAAGAGAGATAAATGTCAGACAAAACTGATCTCTAGGAAATACAAATCTATATACAAATAATCGCCATAAAGATACAGGCGGATCCAACATATGTATGACTGATGAAACTATCATGGTCGCTCAATATGCAAAAAGGCGCCATATCAAATCTAAAGGAGTCATGGCCACAAATGAACAAGATGGATCCATGCTCAACAATCGATCATAGCCACAAAAATACAAGGTGGATCTATGTCTCAGCAAAATGTCATATAAAATGTAACAAGGTCTTGCACAGCTTGGGCAATAGCAAAAATGACGATGCTACTGTCGGCCCAAGGTCTTCAATACAAACCGCCCAAAAGATACAAATCCTAACCATGCAAATAAGGGAGTTGAAGTCGAACATGGAGGAAACTGTTTGATTACTGGTCAATAATGAGAACCGTTAACAAACGCGACGGAAACCACCATTAATGAAAATGGTCCCCAAGGTACCTAGTACATTCTAACAAGTGTGAATACAAGGACTTGAAGTCGAACAATTGAAGAATCCATAGAGTAGGAGACATTAAGGTATTCCCACTACCCAATAGCGAGGGAAATTGCCACTGATGACTGCAATCCCCAAGGTACTGTTGTAAAACTCTAAATCTCATTTCCAGAGCAAGATGTGTTGCAGTCGATAGGACGAGATCCGTTGGAAGGAAGGCGTTAAGGTATCCTTCATCATCCAACACGAGGTAAGTCAAAGACTAATTGGATCTGGAATTGGCACAAAATTTCACGACAAAGACCGCCGAAGACATGATGTAATGAATTGATACCGAAGAATGGCCGACACAAAAGGTAAAGGCAACTGCAGAATGGCCGACAAAGGTTTAATCCTTGAACAATGAACACGACACAAAAGTGACTTAGGCAGCTTTTGACACAAAAAGACCAATGACACAAATCTGCAATGTAGGAGACATCGACAGATTCCCCATATCATTGGAAAAGAAACCAACTGGAGGAGTAAGAAACTCTGAATCGGGATAAGGTCAAAATACTAGGACCCAACTGTTGATAGACTCAAAACTAGTGCTTTGTTCAAGGAAACAAGACTTGCTGCCATGATGTAAAATACATGTGAATGAACTTCCCTTCCCCTCTTTCTTGCAAAGGTTTAACGAATCCAAGAAAGCAAACTCGGGACCTTCTTCATTTTTGGAAAGCTCGAAGCAGAGACAGAAGAAGGATTGATAAAGCACTGATTCATGGATTTTACGAGCCCGAACTAGTACATGCTCGACGGTGTTTTCATAGTTTAGAGAGTTTGAAAACTCCAAAGAAGACTCCACAGGGGTGCTTTTTCGTCCAATTTAGTCTCTTGAGGCCAGAAAAGTATAAAACAAACCACAGAAGAACTCTCTTAGCTTCCGAAGAAGTAAGGCGCACCTTTTTCGTATTTAGTCAGGAAGGTCCGAAAAAGGTTAAATTACCACCTACCCAACGCTCCTTCAAAAGCAACATATAGCCTGAGTTTTACGAGTGTGAAGGAAGGCAAGATCACTCAGAAAGATCCATTTGATTACGAGAAATGGGGCTTACAACAGTAAACTCGATGCTTTGTTCTTTAGGGTTTAACGAGTATGACAAAGACATAAAGTACACTCGAAATCTTTTTCATGTTTAGGTCCAGAGCACGAAAATGTAATATCCCAAATCCCGATATTTTCTATTTCTAAGCAAAAAGGCTGATACAACTGGGCATGCAAACTGCCATGCAAAAATCCCTATTTTATAGGAAAAATTAGGGTTAGGGTTTTTGAGATAGAATGAACACTTACCACTGATAAGCCGGCTGGACTGCTCCGGAGAAAGTATGCAAGCACTGAGAGCTGGATCGGAGATGAACTGATCTCCTCTGCTTACGGTGAACCCCCAGTAGCAAGACGCCCAGTCAGAAAAGGGTGACGCCCTCAGGGAAGGAGGTGTCCGATGGAGCTGCGGATTTGCGGGGCTGGTAGCCTTTCTTTGCCGGAGAGAATGCCCGATACAAGAGTGATTTCTGAGTCCTCTAGGCAGGATAGCGACTTGCTTCTGAGAGACAGCTGCTCACGCCCCTGGAATCCCGAAACTGCTGATAACTGTTCCGGATGAGCACGGATGGATCTGATAATCACCGGGTACCGGAGTATGATGCTGATGATGAGAATGGTGCCAGAGTTTCGGAAGGAAACTGAGATCTGAAGGCCCCACAGCTGATTAGGGCTTTCCGGCTGAAAACCCCCCCTTTACGGCTGCACACGTGTCCCTGCAACGATCTATACCATATGCTAGATAACTGATGAATGAATGAAGAACAAGTGGTGAACCAGTATGGCTTACCCTGAATAAGACTAGGGCAGAAGTTTCACTGCCGAAATCCTGTTAGCTGAAGACTCCGTCTCCAACCCCAACTGCTGTGCTGCACGCTGTGCGGCTATCCAAGAGCTCCCAAAATAATCATAATCCAAAGTGAAGTCTCCTCTCGCTTTATCCTCTATTTATAAAGTTCAACTGCGCAAAACCTAATCTTTGACCTAATTAGGTCACTTTATCTTCTAATTTGCCGTTGACTTGCATGCATGCGGATGGAGACTTAAAGAGTGCATGCATTATTAAATAATGCTTGGATGGCATGCACGAAGGTGGCCTTTGGCCCTGGTGGCCCTCTTTGACCAAAAGATGATGCCCTAGATCTTCTATGGATGGCATCAGTCCTCAGCTGATTCCCTAGCTGTCAGTAACCGCTCGAACCCACAGGAATCACATAGGTTAGCGGTTTTGGGCCTCAAGGCCTAATTCGAAGAGGACATTACAGTCCTCCCCACTCGAGATTGCTTGTCCTCAAGCAACTTCAAACTGGGATGCTGCAATACCTGTTCACCTTCCCAGGTGGCATCCTCTGGCGGTAGTTCTTTCCATTGAACTAAGTATTTCCTGATTACTCTGTTCCTGAGCTTCCTCTCTCTAGTCTGTATGATCCGTTCGGGAATCAGTATCAACAGTCCTTCATCATCTAAAGGGGGCAATTCGCTAGATGGAGCAATGTGTTGCCCAAGGGTCTTCTTCAGACTAGATACATGGAACACATTGTGAATTTTGCTTTCCTGGGGAAGTTCTAGTTCATATGCCACCTCTCCCACCTTCCGAATTATTCTGTAGGGTCCATAGAAGCGGGGTTTTAACTTCTCTGCTCCTTTCTTTTTAAGTGAAGACTGTCTGTAAGGATGGAGCCTTAAGTAAACTAAATCCCCTACCTCAAAGCTCCGCTCAATCCTGTGTTTGTCGGCATACATCTTCTGTTGATTCTGGGCTGTTTGTAAATTCTCTTTCAATACTTTTAGGATGTCCTGACTGTCCTGTATCCAATCCTTAACCTTAGGAGCCCTATTGTCTCCAAATGCCAAATTTGCATAGTCCAAGGCCCCATAACCATATAATGCCTTAAAAGAGGTCATCCTAATAGACATGTGATAAGTAGTGTTGTAGCAATACTCCCCTAGGTGTAGCCATTTGATCCAGGTTCGCTACTGCCCTGCTACATAGTTCCTTAGATATCCTTCGATCCACTTGTTGACTATTTCTGTTTGCCCGTCACTCTGGGGGTGATAACTCGTACTAGTAGCCAGTTCGGTCCCTACCAAACTGAACAGTTCCTACCATAAGGCACCCGTGAATCTGCTATCCCGATCACTGATAATGGTCTTAGGTAACCCGTGTAACCTGAAGACCTCCCTGAAGAATAACTCGGCTACTTGAGCTGCCGAGTAGTCTGATGATTTCGAGAAGAAATGTGCAAACTTGGTCAGTCTGTCAACTGCTACATATAAACAATCTCGCCCTTGGACCTTAGGCAAGCCTGTAACAAAGTCCATGGAGATACTTTCCCACTTCTGTTCTAGAATCGGTAGTGGCTGGAGTAACCCTCTTGGATGGGTGTTCTCAATCTTGTTCTGTTGACAGATGCTACATTCCTGGACATGCTGCATAATCTCCCCCTTGAGTCCCTTCCATGAGAACCTCTCTTTGATCTGCCTGTAGGTCTTTAAGAAACCTTGATGCCCTGATAAAGGAGAATCGTGGGCTGCCTGAATGATCTTTTTCCTCAATGTGGATTCTGGAACAAGGTATATTCTGTCTTTGTAATAGATGATGTCATCCACAATCCTGTACCTGTCATCCTGAATTTGCCCGTCCAATAATTCGCAAGCAAATTTATTTTTGGAGTATTCCACTAAGAGAAGTGCCCTCCAATCCGTGGATATACTACTGAGAGATAATGGGGCTGGACGCCTGGATAATGCATCAGCTACTACATTAGTCTTACCTTTCACATACTCGATCTCGAAATCATAGGCTTGTACCTTGCTGACCCATTTTTGCTGTCGCTCATTCAGTTCCTTCTGCTCCAGGAAATACTTGAGGCTGTTATGATCGGTTTTGATTTTGAACTTACTGCCCACCAAGTACTGTCTGAATTTTGTGAGAGCATGCAAGATGGCCAGCATCTCCTTGTCATATATGGAGTAATGGCGCTCGTAGTTCTTCGGTTTACGGCTCTCAAATGCAATAGGGTGATGATTCTGCATCAACACTACTCCTAACCCTTCCCCTGAGGCATCACATTCTACCACAAAAGGTTGTGAGAAGTCTGGTAATTGCTAGAATTGGACAAGAACTCATAATAATCTTCATCTCCTCGAAAGTTTTCTGTGCTAAGTCTGTCCAAGTGAACGCTCCTTTCTTGGTGAGATTTGTGAGGGGTGCCGCAAATTGGGAGAATCCCTTAACGTACTGACGGTAATAAGTACACAGACCTAGGAACCCTCTCAACTCTGTAACTGTTTTTGGCGCAGGCCAATCTCTGATAGCCCGGATTTTCTCCATGTCAACCTGTACTCCTTCTGCATTGATTATGTGTCCTAAGTACAGCATTTCCTTCATGCCAAACTCACACTTGGACATTTTTGCATATAGCGAATGCTCTTCTAAAATACTCAATGTTTCGTCCAGGTGTTTCAGATGTTCTTCCCAGGTTTTGCTGTAAATCAGGATGTCATCAAAGAATACAAGCAAAAATTTACGTAGCTGTGCTCGGAAGGTGTGGGTCATGCATGACTGGAAAGTGGCCGGAGCATTGGTGAGTCTGAAGGGCATGACCAAAAACTCATAGTGACCATAATGACAGCAGAAAGCTGTTTTGGAGATGTCCTGGTCCCTTACTCTGATCTGATGGTACCCCGAGCGAAGATCGATCTTGGAGAAGTATTGATCTCCCCGAAGCTCATCCATGAGTTCGTCAATTCTAGGAATTGGATACCTGTTCTTAATAGTCTTTTTGTTAAGTACTCGATAATCGATGCACATTCACAATGTACCATCCTTCTTCTTGACCAGTACTACTGAGGATGCAAAGGGGCTAGCACTGGGCCGAATATATTCAAGCTCCAGTAATTCTTTGATGGTTTTCTCAATCTCATCCTTGTACCTTTTGGGATGCCGGTAAGGAGTGGTGATGACTGCTTGTGTTCCCTCCTCTAGTTCGATGATGTGTTCAAAACCTCGGTCTGGTGGTCTACCTGATGGAAGGTCCCGAAAAACCTTTTCGTGTTTCTGTAGCAAGGCTTGAATGTCACTTGGGTGTTGTGTGCTGGTCTCTAGGTGTTTCCTAAAGGTGACCAAACATTCTGCAGCCCATTCTATATCATCCTGTTGGAGCACTCCCTCCATTCTCTGTGATGAGACTGGTTTTGGGGGATAAGTGTTCATGCCTTTCAAAACTATCCTTTTGCCATCTGGCCCCTGGAACTCCATTTCCATTGCCCTGTAGTCTGTAGTGTATTTCCCTATAGAATAAAGGCATTGAACACCCAATACCACATGAGTATCTGCTACATCCACTACATAGAAAGAGTCTGTCATCTGATAGTTACCTAAGGCAACATTTAGTTTTGGGATCCAGTAGTTGCACTCCATGCTGGAGTTCCCGGCTACTGCTACAGTGAATCCCTCGAACTTCTCGGTCTGAATACCTCTCTTGGCTACCCAAGTGGAGTCAATGAAATTGTCGGTGGCTCCCCCATCAATCAATACTCCTACTCTGACCCTGTACTACTCCCCTGACCCTGAGAGTATGGAATCTTGGTACTCCAGATAATGTAGCAATGACCCCCTCTGGTGTATCACCCTGGTGTGAATCCTCTTCTGTGGCCTCCTGCTCATCGTCGTCCTTATCACTGTCTGAATACACCTCAATGTAGTGGGCCTTCGCCTTCCCTGCACACCTGTGTATTGGTACCCATGGTTCCTGACAAGTGAAGCATAGCTTCTTACTTCTCAAGTCTTTCCTAGTGTCCTCATCTAACCAAGTTTTCTTGGGCACATCCTGCGGAAAAGGTTTCCTGTCCTTGTCCCTAACAGGAAAATTGGTTTTCAGAGGAAATTTGTTTTTGGGCACTGAATCCTGAAGATCCCTTGCCCTGCTAATAGCATCCTGCAGAGTGAGGGGTTTGTAGGCTTTCACCCATCCCCGTAGTGGCTCTATGAGGGCCTCAGTGAATAACATAGTTAATCTGCTCTCTGACACATCTGTTACCATAACGGCTAGCCTCTAAAATTCTGAAATGAAAGCTTCTGCACTACCAGTCTGCTTGAGTTGAGCCAACTCCCTGAAATGGATCTCGGGATCTTTCTTGTCAAACCTCTCTATGAGTTTCTGAGTGAACTCACCGTAAGAATGTATGGTGTTGTGAGCCAATGTCACCAATCCATGGTACCACCATTCGTGAGCTTCTCCGTCCAGGTGAAGTGTAGCCAACTAAATGGCGTCTATCTCTGTCATGGGGTTGAGTTGGAAATAGGTATCCAACTTTTGGACCCATGTTCTCGCTGATCCTCTGCGAGTCCCATCAAAGTTTGGGATGGTTAACCTGCCCAAGGTCTTCTGTAGCTCATAGTTGTAATTGAAACGCTTGTTGAAATTCCTGGGCCTGTTCCTACTCTTCATGTTGCAGAAATCTGAGAAAGACATGGCAGCATGAAACTCATCCCCTAAGTCTCTGTACTACTGCAAATAAGCCCCAAAAGGCTCGCTAGGTTCTACTTGCATGACCGGGCCCCCTACTGTATCTGCCAAGAAGTGAGGCATGGTAGGCTTGATAGTAGGTTTGCTGTATATGTGCGGAGTGTTCTGGATGTTAATGTACACCATCTTTCCACTGCTGCTTGAAGATCCCCGATCTACCGGTGAGGGAGGTGTATTGTTGATACCTGTTTCCGGTTTCGCTGATAGTCTATTGATTGCATTGAGGACTTCTTTTTGTCCTTTGGCGAAGTCTTGCAATGCAGAGACCAAGCTGCGAAACTCTATCCGATCCTCCTCTTCTCCCATTCATTTTCCCCTATCTAAATGTATACCTGTTTGTTCCATGTCTGAATTGGTATCTTCTAGTTGGATATTTTCAAATTCTTCTGTGTATCTACTCTTCCTCCTCCTATAGGTTACAAAAGGATCTCCTTCTGTATTCATCTATTTTTCATCTCTTAAGCCCACAGCTGGCCAAGAAAACAGCTCTGATACCACTGTAATATCCTAAATCCCGATATTTTCTATTTCTAAGCAAAAAGGCTGATACATTTGGGCATGCAAATTGCCATGCAAACATCCCTATTTTATAGGAAAAATTAGGGTTAGGGTTTGTGAGATATAATGAACACTTACCACTGATAAGCCGGCTGGACTGCTCCGGAGAAAGTATGCAAGCACTGAGAGCTGGATCGGAGATGAACTGATCTCCTCCGCTTACGGTGAACCCCCAGCAGCAAGACGCCCCAGTTAGGAAAGGGTGACGCCCTCAGGGAAGGAGGTGTCCGATGGAGCTGCGGATTTGCGGGGCTGGTAGCCTTTCCGTGCCGGAGAGAATGCCTGATACAAGAGTGATTTCTGAGTCCTCTAGGCAGGATAGCGACTTGCTTCTGAGAGACAGCTGCTCACGCCCCTGGAATCCCGAAACTGCTGATAACTGTTCCGAATGAGCACGAATGGATCTGATAATCACCGGGTACCGGAGTATGATGCTGATGATGAGAATGGTGCCTGAGTTTCGGAAGGAAACTGAGATCTGAAAGCCCCACAGCTGATTAGGGCTTTCAGGCTGAAAACCCCCCGTTTACGGCTGCACACGTGTCCCTGCGACGATCTATACCATATGCTAGATAACTGATGAATGAACGAAGGACAAGTGGTGAACCAGTATGGCTTACCCTGAATAAGACTAGGGCAGATGTTTCACTGCCGAAATCCTGTTAACTGAAGACTCCGTCTCCAACCCCAACTGCTGTGCTGCTATCCAAGAGCTCCCAAAATAATCATAATCCAAAGTGAAGTCTCCTCTCGCTTTATCCTCTATTTATAAAGTTCAACTGCGCAAAACCTAATCTTTGACCTAATTAGGTCACTTTATCTTCTAATTTGTCGTTGACTTGCATGCATGCGGATGGAGACTTAAAGAGTGCATGCATTATTAAATAATGCTTGGATGGCATGCACGAAGGTGGCCTTTGGCCCTGGTGGCCCTTTTTGACCAAAAGATGATGCCCTAGATCTTCTATGGATGGCATCAGTCCTCAGCTGATTCCCTAGCTGTCAGTAACCGCTCGAACCCACAAGAATCACATAGGTTAGCGGTTTTGGGCCTGAAGGCCTAATTGGAAGAGGACATTACAGAAAAAGAGAAAACTAAGCTCATATTAGGGGTTCATTTTCCGTAAGTTTAGTCCCTCAAGTCCGGAAAAGCGATAAACCTATGCTTGAGAATACTCTTCTCAATTAAGTAGAAAAGAAAGCGATCTTTTCTCGTACTATTCCACATGGTCCGAGAAAGTGATAACCTACCACCAATGTGGAGGCCCGTTCACATATTCTTAACGAGCCTGAACGGACAAGTTTACTCGGCAGTCAAGTCTATTTTGAGAAGTCTGGGCCTAAAGAAACTCAATATTTTTCCCGTAAAGTTTTAACAAGTCCGGAAAAGTCAACTCGCGGCCTCCTTACTGTTTTTAACGAGCTCGAAGGAGAGCAGAAAGAATGCTCTAAATGCGAGGAGATGAGTGTCAGGGGCAAATAAAACTAATTCCAAGCGCGAGGAACAAACCTATGCATAATGCAAGGAACATGAGCAGGATAAAGACACTCGAGGAATGTCTCCTCAAGGTAAAGGGTGTCAAGTTGCAAAGGCAAAAAGATAAAAGGTTGAGCAATGATGAGAACAAAGATAAGGGCTTATACAATGTAATATCCCAAATCCCGATATTTTATACTTCTAAACAAATATGCTGATACAACTGGGCATGCAAACTGCCATGCAAAAATCCCTATTTTATAGGAAAAATTAGGGTTAGGGTTTGCGAGATAGAATGAACACTTACCACCGATAAGCCGGCTGAACTGCTCCGGAGAAAGTATGCAAGCACTGAGAACTGGATCGGAAATAGGCGGATCTCCTCGGCTTTAGGTGAACCCCCAGCAGCAAGACGCCCCAGTCAGAAAAGGGTGACGCCCTCAAGTAAGGAGGGGTCCGATGGAACTCGGAATTTGCCGGGTTGATAGTTTTTCAATGCCAGAGAGAATGCCTGATGCATGCGGAGGTTCTGAGACCTCTAGGCAGGGTAGCGAATTGCTTTAGAGAGGCAGCTACTCACACCCCTGGAACCCCAAAACTGCTAATAACTACTTCGGATGAGCCCTGATGGATCTGATAATCACCAGGTACCGGAGTATGAAGCTGATGATGAGAATGGTGCCTGAGTTTAGGAAGGAAACTGAGATCTGAAGGCCCAACAGCTGATTAGGGCTTTCTGGCTGGAAACCCCCTCTTACGGCTGCACACGTGTCCCTGCAACGATCTATACCATGTACTAGATAACTGATGAATGAATGAAGAACAAGTGGTGAACCTGGATGGCTTACCCGGAATAAGACTAGGACAGATGTTTCACTGTCGAAATCCTGTTAGCTGAAGACTCCGTCTCCAACCCCAACTGCTGTGCTGCTATCCAAGAGCTCCCAAAATAATCATAATCAAAAGTGAAGTCTCCTCTCGCTTTATCCTCTATTTATAAAGTTCAACTGCGCAAAACCTAATCTTTGACCTAATTAGGTCACTTTATCTTCTAATTTGTTGTTGACTTGCATGCATGCGAATGGAGACTTAAATAGTGCATGCATCATTAAATAATGCTTGGATGGCATGCATGAAGGTGGCTTTTGGCCCTGGTGGCCCTTCTTGACCAAATGATGATGCCCTAGATCTTCTATGGATGGCATCAGTCCTCAGCTAATTCCCTAGCTGTCAGTAACCGCTCGAACCCACAGGAATCACATAGGTTAGCGGTCTTGGGCCTCAAGGCCTAATTGGAAGAGGACATTACAGTCCTCCCCGCTCGAGATTGCTTGTCCTCAAGCAACTTCAAACTGGGATGCTGCAATACCTGTTCACCTTCCCAGGTGACATCCTCTGGCGGTAGTTCTTTCCATTGAACTAAGTATTCCCTAATTACTCTGTTCCTGAGCTTCCTCTCTCTAGTCCGTATGATCCGTTCGGGAATCAGTATCGGCAGTCCTTCATCATCTAAAGGGGGCAATTCGGTGGATGGAGCAATGTGTTGCCCAAGGGTCTTCTTCAGACTAGATACATGGAACACATTGTGAATTTTGCTTTCCTGGGGAAGTTCTAGTTCATATGCCACCTCTCCCACCTTCCGAATTATTTTGTAGGGTCCATAGAAGCGGGGTTTTAACTTCTCTGTTCCTTTCTTTTTAAGTGAACACTGTCTGTAAGGATGGAGCCTTAAGTAAACTAAATCCCCTACCTCAAAGCTCCGCTCAATCCTGTGTTTGTCGGCATACATCTTCTGTTGATTCTGGGCTGTTTGTAAATTCTCTTTCAATACTTTCAGGATGTCTTGACTGTCCTGTATCCAATCCTTAGCCTTAGGAGCCCTACTGTCTCCAAATGCCAAATCTGCATAGTCCAAGGCCTCATAACCATTTAATGCCTTAAAAGGGGTCATCCTAATAGACATGTGATAAGTACTGTTGTAGCAATACTCCCCTAGGTGTAGCCATTTGATCCAGGTTCGTTGCTACCCTGCTACATAGTTCCTTAGATATCCTTCGATCCACTTGTTGACTATTTCTGTTTGCCCGTCACTCTGGGGGTGATAACTCGTACTAGTAGCCAGTTCGGTCCCCACCAATCTGAACAGTTCCTCCCAGAAGGCACCCGTGAATATGCTATCCCGATCACTGACAATGGTCTTAGGTAACCCGTGTAACCTGAAGACCTCCCTGAAGAATAACTCAGCTACTTGAGCTGCCGAGTAGTCTGATGATATCGAGAAGAAATGTGCAAACTTGGTCAGTCTGTCAACTACTACATATAAACAATCTCGCCCTTGGACCTTGGGCAAGCCTGTAATAAAGTCCATGGAGATGCTTTCCCACTTCTGTTCTGGAATCAGAAGTGGCCGGAGTAACCCTGCTGGATGGGTGTTCTCAATCTTGTTCTGTTGACAGATGCTACATTCTCGGACATGCTGCATAATCCCCCCCTTGAGGCCCTTCCATGAGAACCTCTCTCTGATCTGCATGTAGGTCTTTAAGAAACCTTGATGCCCTGATAAAGGAGAATCGTGGGCTGCCTGAATGATCTTTTTCCTCAATGTGGATTCTGGAACGAGGTATATTCTGTCTTTGTAATAGATGATGTCATCCACAATCCTGTACCTGTCATCCTGAATTTGCCCATCCAATAATTCGCAAGCGAATTTATTTTTGGAGTATTCCACTAAGAGAAGTGCCCTCCAATCCGTGGATATACTACTGAAAGATAATGGGGCTGAACGCCTGGATAATGCATCAGCTACTACATTAGTCTTACCTTTCACATACTCGATCTCGAAATCATAGGCTTGTACCTTGCTGACCCATTTCTGCTGTCGCTCATTCAGTTCCTTCTACTCCAGGAAATACTTGAGGCTGTTATGATCGGTTTTGATTTTGAACTTACTGCCCACCAGGTACTGTCTGAATTTTGTGAGAGCATGCAAGATGGCCAGCATCTCCTTGTCATATATGGAGTAATGGCGCTCGTAGTTCTTCAGTTTACGACTCTCAAATGCAATAGGGTGATGATTCTGCATCAACACCGCTCCTAACCCTTCCCCTGAGGCATCACATTCTACCACAAAAGGTTGTGAAAAGTCTAGTAATGCTAGAACTGGACAAGAACTCATAATAACCTTCATCTCCTCGAAAGTTTTCTGTGCTAAGTCCGTCCAAGTGAACGCTCCCTTCTTGGTGAGATCTGTGAGGGGTGTTACAAACTGGGAGAATCCCTTAACGTACCGACGGTAATAAGTACACAGACCTAGGAACCCTCTCAACTCTGTAACTGTTTTTGGCGCAGGCCAATCTCTGATAGCCCGGATTTTCTCCATGTCAACCTGTACTCCTTCTGCATTGATTACGTGTCCTAAGTACAACATTTCCTTCATGCCAAACTCACACTTGGACATTTTTGCATATAGCGAATGCTCTTCTAAAATACTCAATGTTTCGTCCAGGTGTTTCAAATGTTCTTCCCAGGTTTTGTTGTAAATCAGGATGTCATCAAAGAATACAAGCAAAAATTTACGTAGCTGTGCTCGGAAGGTGTGGTACATGCATGACTGGAAAGTGGCCGGAGCATTGGTAAGTCCGAAGGGCATGACCAAAAACTCATAGTGACCATAATGACAGCAGAAAGCTGTTTTGGAGATGTCCTAGTCCTTTACCCTGATCTGATGGTACCCCGAGTGAAGATTGATCTTGGAGAAGTATTGAGCTCCCCGAAGCTCATCCATGAGTTCATCAATTCTGGGAATTGGATACCTGTTCTTAATGGTCTTTTTGTTAAGTGCCCGATAATCGATGCACATTCGCAGTGTACCATCCTTCTTCTTGACCAGTACTACTGAGGATGCAAAGGGGCTAGAACTGGGCCGAATATATCCAAGCTCCAGTAATTCTTTGATGGTTTTCTCAATCTCATCCTTGTACCTTTTGGGATGCCGGTAAGGAGTGGTGATGACTGCTTGTGTTCCCTCCTCTAGCTCGATGATGTGTTCAAAACCTCGGTCTGGTGGTCTACCTAATGGAAGGTCCCAAAAAACATTTTCGTGTTTCTGTAGCAAGGCTTGAATGTCACTTGGGTGTTGTGTGCTGGTCTCTGGGGGTTTCCTGAAGGTGACAAAACATTCTGCAGCCCATTCTATATCATCCTATCAGAGCACTGCCTCCATTCTCTGTGATGAGACCAGTTTTGGGGGATAAGTGTTCATGCCCCTCAAAACTACCCTTTTGCCATCTGGTCCCTGGAACTCCATTTCCATTGCCTTGTAGTCTGTAGTGTATTTCCCTATAGAATAAAGCCACTGAACACCCAATACTACATGAGTATCTGCTACATCCACTACATAGAAAGAGTCTGTCATCTGATAGTTACCTAAGGCAACATTCAGTTTTGGGATCCAGTAGTTGCACTCCATGCTGGAGTTCTCGGCTACTGCTACAGTGAATCCCTCGAACTTCTCGGTCTGAATACCTCTCTTGGCTACCCAAGCGGAGTCAATGAAATTGTGGGTGGCTCGTCCATCAATCAGTACTCCGACTCTGTGACCCTGCACTACCCCCCGGACCCTGAGAGTATGGAATCTTGGTACCCCAGATAATGTAGCAATGACTCCCTCTGGTGTACCACCCTAGTGTCAATCCTCTTCTGTGACCTCCTGCTCATCGTCGTCCTCATCACTGTCTGAATACACCTCAATGTAGTGGGCCTTCGCCTTCCCTGCACACCTGTGTCCTGGTACCCATGGTTCTTGACAGGTGAAGCATAGCTTCTTCCTTCTCAAGTCTTTCCTAGTGTCCTCATCTAACCAAGTTTTCTTGGGCACATCCTGCTGGAAAGGTTTCTTGTCCTTGTCCCTAACAGGAAAATTGGTTTTCAGCGGAAATTTGTTTTTGGGCACTGAGTCCTGAAGATCCCTTGCCCTGCTAATAGCATCCTGCAGAGTGATGGGTTTGTAGGCTTTCACCCATCCCCGTAGTGGCTTTATGAGGGCCTTAGTGAATAACATAGTCAATCTGCTCTCTGACACATCTGTTACCATAACGGCTAGCCTCTGAAATTCGGAAATGAAAGCTTCTGCACTACCAGTCTGCTTGAGTTGAGCAAACTCCCTGAAATGGATCTCTGGATCTTTCCTATCAAACCTCTCTATGAGTTTCTGAGTGAACTCACTGTAAGAATGTATGGTGTTGTGACCCAATGTCACCAATCCGTGGTACCACCATTCGTGAGCTTCTTCGTCCAGGTGAAGTGTAGCCAACTTAATGGCGTCTGTCTCTGTCATGGGGTTGAGTTGGAAATAGGTATCCAACTTTTGGACCCATGTTTTCGCTGATCCTCTGCGAGTCCCATCACCCGAGGTCTTCTGCAGCTCATAGTTGTGATTGAAACCCTTGTTGAAATTCCTGGGGCTGTTCCTACTCTTCATGTTGCAGAAGTCTGAGAAAGACATGGCAGCATGAAACTCATCCCCTAAGTCTCTATACTCCTGCAAATAAGCCCCAAAAGGCTCGCTAGGTTCTACCTGCATGACCGGGCCCCCTACTGTATCTACCAAGAAGTGAGGCATGGTAGGCCTGATAGTAGGTCTGCTGTATATGTGCGGAGTGTTCTGGATGTTAGTGTACACCATCTTTCCACTGCTACTTGAAGATCCCCGATCTATCGGTGAGGGAGGTGTACTGTTGATTCCTGTTTCCGGTTTCGCTGTTAATCTGTTGATTGCATTGAGGACTTCTTTTTGTCCTTTGGCTAAGTCTTGCAATGCAGAGACCAAGCTGCGAAACTCCATCCGATCCTCCTCTTCTCCCGTTCCTTTTCCCTGATCTGAATGTATACCTGTTTGTTCCATGTCTGAATTGTTATCTTCTAGTTGGATATCTTCAAATTCTTCTGTGTATCTACTCTTCCTCCTCCTATAGGTTACAAAAGGATTTCCTTCTGTATTCATCTACTTTTCATCTCTTAAGCCCACAGCTGGCCAAGAAAATAGCTCTGATACCACTGTAATATCCCAAATCCCGATATTTTCTATTTCTAAACAAATATGCTGATACAACTGGGCATGCAAACTGCCATGCAAAAATCTCTATTTTATAGGAAAAATTAGGGTTAGGGTTTGCGAGATAGAATGAACACTTACCACTGATAAGCCGGCTGAACTGCTCCGGAGAATGTATGCAAGCACTGAGAACTAGATCGGAAATAGGCGGATCTCCTCTGCTTCAGGTGAACCCCCAGCAGCAAGACGCCCCAGTCAGAAAAGGGTGACGCCCTCAAGGAACGAGGGGTCCGATGGAACTGCGAATTTGCCGAGTTGATAGTTTTTCAGTGCCGGAGAGAATGCCTGATGAATGCGGAGGTTCTGAGACCTCTAGGCAGGGTAGCGAATTGCTTCAGAGAGGCAGCTACTCACGCCCTTGGAACCCCGAAACTGCTAATAACTGCTTCGGATGAGCCCTGATGGATCTGATAATCACCGGGTACCAGAGTATGAAGCTGATGATGAGAATGGTGCCTGAGTTTCGGAAGGAAACTGAGATCTGAAGGCCCAACAGCTGATTAGGGCTTTCTGGCTGGAAACCCCCTCTTACGGCTGCACACGTGTCCCTACAACGATCTATACCATGTACTAGATAACTGATGAATGAATGAAGAACAAGTGGTGAACCTGTATGGCTTACCCGGAATAAGACTAGGACAGATGTTTCACTGTCGAAATCCTGTTCCCTGAAGACTCCATCTCCAACCCCAACTGATGTGCTGCTATCCAAGAGCTCCCAAAATAATCATAATCAAAAGTGAAGTCTCCTCTCGCTTTATCCTCTATTTATAAAGTTCAACTGCGCAAAACCTAATCTTTGACCTAATTAGGTCACTTTATCTTCTAATTTGTTGTTGACTTGCATGCATGCGGATGGAGACTTAAATAGTGCATGCATCATTAAATAATGCTTGGATGGCATGCAGGAAGGTGGCTTTTGGCCCTGGTGGCCCTTCTTGACCAAATGATGATGCCCTAGATCTTCTATGGATGGCATCAGTCCTCAGCTGATTCCCTCGCTGTTAGTAACCGCTCGAACCCACAGGAATCACATAGGTTAGCGGTCTTGGGCATCAAGGCCTAATTGGAAGAGGACATTACATACAACGAGCTAAAAGCGTGGAAGTCGACATCAGGCTCATAAGCGCAAGCAGGGCACATGCAAATGCATTTACAGTTTGAACAACAAGATGAGACCAGCAAACAGTTGTGACTCCAACTAAGAATCATGTCTCCAAGAAACAACAACTTCAGGATCATATTCAGAAGAAAAGTTCTAATGCAAGTCACTTTGGCAGAAACACATGTGACTTTGCTATCTTCTACAAAAGGGAAAGTCAAGTCAGAATCGACCGAAGAAGATTCTATAACGCCAAGGCTCGAGGGTTTATAATCAGTAACATCAACCTCAGAAGGAAAGCAAATATCAACAGGGGAGATAGAGTCTGCAAGAGAAAACTCAATATCATAGGAGTTGAAAAATTCAAAATAAAAATCAAACTCATCAGGATCACTGAGTTGTTGTTCGAAGGGAGAGTCCAAAAACTCAACAAGACCAACATAAGAAGACCGATCCATGGAAAAATCAGGCTTACTAAGCAAATCAAGGTTAGAGTTAGTCACAACTGAACCAACATCCAAAAGAAGGTCAGACTGTATCAAAGACTCTAGGAAGACTTCATTCGAAGGAAGGAGATCATCCGAGATAGGACAAATGTCTAAACTTTCAAATGGATCGACAGAGTGGAGAGAAAGCTCCATGGTCTGTATAGGATGACTCACCTAGTCAACTGCTGGGACCAAGTCCTGAGAAGGTAAGCATGAGAACAGAGGCTGCTTCTCAGTAGCAATTGAACGCAAAGGACATGAGGCCACATAGCTCACCTGTGGCGGGGTAATGTCTATAGAAACACTGGGAATCAATAATGAAAAAACCTGGTCTATAGTTGGGTCAGGAGAAGGATCAAGAAAATCTGACTGATCGATAGTGACAATTTCTTCGCCATGATTAAAGTACATCACACGAAAAAATGTAGACGCCACAGCTTGCATGGCATAGACATAATCACATCCAAGGAGCATATTGAAGTCCAAGGGGTCTTCTATCACCATGAAGTCAACTAAGACGGCCTTCCCACCCAAAGTAACAGGTGTTTGAGCAAGAATTCCCAAGGCTATACAAGTTCTTCTATCAAACGCCAGTAACTGACTAGCAGTCGACACAAGGCTGGGAGATCCCATGCCTTGCCAAGCACGAGCAGACAAGATACTAATTGAGGCTCCTTCATCAATAATACAACGAGCAATCGTGTATGGTTCAACTTTGACCTTTATCTGGAAAGGTGTATCAGAAGGAAGGGGCGGCTCAACTAGGCTATCCCAATCAAAGGAAGCGATCCGAGAGCTTGGTGGGGATTGATCCGAAGCGAGTTCAGTGCCCCCTTGTTCAATAAGTTCTGAACTGGCAGTGAAGAAAATGTGACTAGCAGACACTTCACTCTCCAAGGGAAGAGTGGGATTGATCAACAATGGAACCGATTCAACCGCTTCGTGAAAGTCACTCTCCGAAGGGAGAGTGGATTGACCAAATGTGACATTGGTTCAATCACATCAAGATCACTCTCCGAAAGAAGAGTGGGATCGACCAAAGCTGAGATTGGTTCAACCACTTGATCAACCAAAGGTTGAGTAGGTTGTTGAGAAACTATAGGTTGTTCAACAGAAGGAAATTCTTGAGTCTCGGACCACACTCTTTGCACTTCTGTGATAGCATGGCACTGGTGAGTAAGATGATCTCCCTTGCATAGCTTACAAGGGAACTTAATTTTGCAGTTCGAACGACCAGTTTTTTCAACGGTGTCAACATGAATAGCAGTGGATGACTGTTTTCTCTCAGCATGACCTACAAAGGCCGAGATTTTTCCCCCAACATGACCACCAGAGGCTGGGTGACTAGGTCCAACCTGACTGAGAGAGGCTGGTTGTTGAAAAACTTCAGAATGTTCAAAAACAGGATGACCATGAAATCAAACTCTTCGCACCTCCGCGATAGAAAGGCATTTATAAGTAAGGTGGTCTCCCTCACAAATCTTACAAGGAAACTTGGGCTTGTGTTTTGAATGGATAGTCTTTTCAGCAATGTCAACGTGACTCGCATTGGCTGACGGATTGTCTTCAGCACGAACTACAGAGGCTGAGAGACTGCCCCCAGCATGACCTGCAGAGGCTGAGAAACTGGGTCCAACATGACCTGCAGAGGTTGGATGGGAACCACAAGCATGAACAGCAGAGGCTGAATGGTTAGGATCAACATGCTTTGTAGCAGTTGAGTGTGTGCCCCCAGCATGAACTTCAGAGGCTGGGTGGATGGATCCAACATGACTTGCAGAGGTTGGATGGGGAGGTTCAACTTGAACAGAGGTTGAACAGGTGCCCTCAGCATGAACCACAGAGGCTGAGTGACTGGATCCAACGTGACCTGGAAAGGTTGGAAGGATCCCACCAGCATGATCAAAAGAGGCTGGATGGTAAAGATCAACTTGACTTGCAGAGGTTGAGTGCTTAGATCCAACATGACCTGCAGAGGTTGGATGAGTGCCCCCAGCATGAACTATAGAGGCTAGGTGGTGAGGTTCAACTTGACTTGCAAAGGTTGAACGGGTGCCCCCGTGCTTATGTGTCTTCTTCCTATTCCTCCTTCTTTTACTTATTTTAGACTGTCGGTTACTAGTATCAGTACTTTCACCACATGAGGTAGAAGGAGGAGGAAAATCAACTACAGGTGAAGGAGAAGCAGTGTTTTGATGCCCTTGATATAATGAGCTTACTTGAGAAGCATTAGGAGCATTCAGGACGGTTGGAGTGAAAAACAACCACACCGGTAGCCCTAGGATGAATCCAGGCAGATTCAAGGTGGCCATCAAAGGAACACCAACATTCCCTATGAGAGGAATAGTACAAGGAGTTCCCATCATGGGGATCTCTTGGTTGGTGTTCAAAGGGGTGCTAGCCATAGTTTCAAACTAGGAGACAAAGTATGAGGTTGACAGGAAACCAAAAGTACAAAGCACACACCTAAAGGCAAACTAAGTACAGACAAACTACACAGCACTCACTAAAAAATTCCTAAAGCCAAACAGACAAACAAGTATAAGATATGCTTTCCTGAAGAAAGCTGATAGACAGTTACTTGGCATCCTTGTAGATGTTCTTAGGCACAAGCGGAGGAATCACCCACCACCCTCCCACACCTTCTATCGGGGTTACCTTCCAAGCCCGTCCAAGGTCAACCAGAAATAGCCTTCCGGTGTACTTGTGTATGAACCCTAGATGTTAAAGAAACTAAAGGCTACATTAACTATATTGACAGTTTGGGGGGACAGTCGCAAGCCTGGTTCGTACACATGGGCAGGGTAACAAAGCCCGAAACCTTGTCTAAAAGACAGAATCCCCAGATGCGCAAAAACCTTGGTCTACGCTTTGACAAGGAATCGGAGAGTTATCTCCTCAGTCCAAGCCTCCACGCGGCGTCGTGCTTAACTCCCGTTTGAGAGGAGCTTCCCAAATACGATCAACATAGAATAGGATTTACCTAGTGATTGGCTAACTACGTCTGAATTTAAACAATTGTGGAGAGTTGAAACTCCTTAATCCACAAGTCTAGCCTAAGCTAGTTGGTGTATGACCCTATAAAATAAAACTTACTAATAATTTTTAAATAATATTATTTATTTTAAGGGTTGTTTTTAGTCAGAGGGTAAATGGCGTGAAACTTATGTGGTGCTTTGATTCAAAGTTGAAACAAAATGACCAAACAAAGAGAAATGAAATGCAAAAAGCAAAAATTATTCTCTTCTTCTTTTCAAATAGAAACTTAAAAGCCACAAAAGAACAAATTATTTTTATTCTTTTTCTTCAAAAACAATGATATGCCATGCAATCTAGACTAAAAACTTAATCTACATGCATATAAAGCAAACATGTGTTCTTTTTTTATTTTTCTTTTATAAATGCAAAAGAAAAACTACCTACAAACAAAAGTATGTAGATAACAAGAACAAAGCAAAAGGAACTCTGCTACACAACCACTAAACAGACTCTAGAATGCCCTAAAATCAGTATAAACCCTACTTGGAAGGAATGCTTGCATAAGAGACACGTCAACTATTTTGGCATGGTGAAGTTAACCAACAAAAGAAGAAGGAAACAAACACCAACAAGATTATGAACTCAGACAAATATCACTAACAGAGGCTGACCAGAAACATAAGCCAAAAATCAAACCAAGCAAAGGGGGTAGGGGGAATGAGCAAAGAGAAAACCCTAATGCTATAAAAAGACTTACCACATAGATATAGAACAACCAAAAGGGATGACACTAACTCCTTGGAGTCATGCACCTGCAGAGGACCCCAAAATACCTACCAAACAGCCCACAACAGCAGAAAAAACCACAAAAATGAGGAAAAACACTGTTTTAGGGGCACACACGGATTGTACTACTAATAGGTTGCGTATCATACGCGGGTTGACAGTATAGCAAGTCACGTGTACAAGCACATGCAGGTTGTACTATTGGCAGGTTGCGTATCATACGCGGGTTGGCAGTATAACAAGTCGCGTGTACAAACCAGACACGCGACTGTCCAGTTTGCAACTCGCGTATGGGTGGGAAAAAACCCAAAAAATGTCAAAAACTGCTTTAGGAAGGCAGGGGTGGTGTTCTATCAGACAGATAAAGTGTTCCTAAGTGGCAAGAAAGACCTAAAACAATGCAAAAGACTGAAAGAAAGACAGAGAAACCCCAAACAGACAAGGCTATCCCCAGTGGAGTCGCCAGTTCTGTTGTAAAGGAAAGTTTCCTATGGCTAGGGTTTAAGAAGCCATCAATGTACTGGGGTTGAAAGGTGGATGCAAATGGTTCTGCAAGCAAATATAAACAAGATTCAAAGATTAGAATAGTTCATACCTTAGCCAAACGAAGGTTGATTCAAGCAGCCCTTCAATCCTCTTCTTTGTCCTCTTGCTCCTCTCGCTCCAAGAGACCTGCAAAACGAAGTATACCTTCCTCAAACCAATATGACCACATATAAAGCAATGATAATCAAATAACCATGAAATAATAATCTGACTAACATCATCATATGATCATAAACAGAGATTCAAACACACATTGAACAATGATTTGGGAAGAAGAAGGACATCACATCTTTTTTAATTTTGAAAACAAGTACAAATATACCTTCTCTTCAAGTTCGGCACCTCACGAAACCTTCATCTGGTTTTGCTACTTCTCTTATCCAAGGAACTCAGCCTCCAAGCTCTGCAACACAAGGGGATGATCGCTAGGGCAAAGGTGTGAAAAAAGAGAGTCCCAATTCCTCCAGCATAATAATGCAAAGATTCAAGTCTCCTCTCATGGACCTCCCTACCTCTATTTATATGCTTTATCAAGAGATAGGGTCGAAGACAAATTAGTTACAACTGAAGGAGTCAGTTGCATAACTAACCAAACTACCCGAATTTTGAAAAACGTATTTTTTTGACATTTTTAGGAGGAATACGTTGGTTGCAGAGACAACAGTCGCGTATGCAAAAGGTACACACGAGTTGCAATGCAAAAAGTCGCGTATTTAAGGCGTACACAAGTATTATATATAGCAATTCGCGTACATACGTGGGTTTTCCTTAAGGAAACTCACGTATACATCAAAAAATCTCATTTTAAGGGTATTTTTGGGCATTTTCAGACTTTGGTGTCTTCTGGAAAGTTTTAGCTAACTGAAATATCTTTCCAACGGTGCAAAGATGAGGTCAAACAGAGTTACAAAACTCAAAATATGGGTCTTCCAAGTTAGGTGTTTTTTCAGTGACTTTCATGAAGTGTCGTCATAGAAGTGTCGACATGCGACGGAATCATGGGAAAGTGGTCACAGGAAGAGATGTGTTATTTTGAGCTATAACAACAAGGCATCTACAAGATTTGTGATAACAGGATGCTGAGGGACTATGTCGTTTAGAGATGTCAAAAGTAATCGGAGTCAAACGAGATCCACGATTCTTCCAAACCAAGCAACCTATAAATCACTCAAAAGACTTGGAAACCCATGAGATTTGGTGATTACACATAAATCGAGATTAAAACAACATGCATATAAACTTATAACACATGTCAAATCTAGATCTCTAAATACACGTATTCAATATAGAAGAAACAAACAAACTTACTTATAGCCTTCGATTCCTAATGATTGGGAGCAATCTTTGTTCAGCCAGATTCATAATCCAAGATGCAAGAATTTGAAACAACACACAAATTACCTCATGAAGATCAGACAATATTGGCTCACACACAATAGCACCACACCATTAGCCTCCAAATCTTTCTTTATTATAGCAAAATCACAAAATACTGCATCAATTACAACTAACAAGCACCTTCATCCAACTCTAACTAGTTTGAAATGAGAGGGTTGTGCTTTATTTATAGCCAAAGCAGGCCCCTGGGGGGCTACCCACACTGAAGATAAACCCGGAGTGTATCTGAGTTGAACTGAGCCGAAGAGGAGTCACACTGAGTTGAACTGAGGTGGGACTAAAGAGGTGATTGACATCTTTCACACACCAATCACCTAACTCACCAACCACTCCATATTAGCGTCCCTCATTCCCTCATGCGTGAGCTTCCAAGGTTGACGTGAAAAGGTGGGGGTGATGTCATCCATGTGACATATGCTAGTCATCAAATGAAATAAAATCAAGCTCCAACCAAAGTTTCATTTATGAAAGGGGTCCACTATCCACCTCCACCTCATGCGTGAGCTTTTAAGCTAGTGTGAGGAGGTTGACGTCACCCTCACGCGTGAGCTTCAAAATACATTCGCCAGCCATTAAATAAACATAGTTTTGAATGTAACAAACCACAGCTTGAATGTGCCAAAGGGGTGGACCCCTCCCCATCTCATGCGCGAGTCTTAGGCTAGCTTGAGTGTGGTTGACGTCACCGTCATAAACATCCACCATGCAAAGCTTTTAATCCAAAGTTTAAGTTTAAACATCACAAGGGGAAGGTCATATGTTAAATGAGGGACCCTTTCCATGTCATAACACCCATTAAACTAATCCTTTGACTTTGATTTTTGACTTTTCCAAAATTGACTTTGGTGCTAAAATGTCATAACTTAGCATCAAAATGCCATCTTGATGCACTTTTAGCTGAATAATGCTCCACGGGGTGTTGCAGTCGCCCGACTGATATGAAAAGTGGTCCCTAGACTAAAGAGGATGCTCTGAGTGTGAAAACGAGCATCCTTGTGCCAAAAGCAAACTCCGCATCTGACTTTTATTACACTTTGAAGTTTTTTAATTAAACTATTAAAAATGGCTTAAAAAATGGGAAAATTTATTTTTCTCGGAAATGGACGAAACTCTAAGGGAGCCTAGCACATGTCCATATGACTCAATTCGAATACCTAGCATGTTGAAAAACACTAACACGAAGGCTCTAAAGTACTCCTAAGGCCTAACCACCAAGACGACTACCCCAACTTTGGAAGTGTGAGTGAAAAACTCATAAATTGTTAATTGTTTGTTCAACAACCAATAATAACCAGAGGAAAAAACACTTTGGGCTAGTCAACTTGATGCTCAAGTCTGGGAAGTTGAGCCTTTTATAAGAATTTATCATGCTAGAACAATTTTACAAATTCCCCAAGGGGATATGAACATGTGTTACAAAAATTATTGAACAGACTCCTAGAAAAAGCCTGCGAACTTTTAAACTTTGATCATGAACAAGCGTGCTTGTTCAAACCTTGCCGACTCACTTGAAAAAAACACCAAGTACAACTTAGGCGGTAACAGAGGGGAACTCCCACAGCTCCAACCATGCCCTTTGTAAATGAGTCTTCTCCTCTATTCATATACTTCAATTCAAACTCTAATTCATAAAATAGTATATCTTTTTACAAGTCCTGAGAAACCTCCTCAATTTGCCTTTTGAGTGAACAAAATATGTTCATTTTGCCACTTGTCATCTTTATATTTCATGATATCCTTTTAAAACATGTATCTGTTATTCATTTGAGGGTTTGACTATGTCAATAATGCCACATGGCATCTCCTCATGTAAAGATCTTTTATCCAAATATGTAAAAAAGTCCTTGAACAATGTATTTCTACTCTCAAATACCTTGAAAGGTGAAATATGCCTCCAGATATGTGAATATGGATTAAATAATGTCCTTACACCCAAAAGTACTCCTCAAAGGAGAAACACGCCTCCAAATATGTGGAAACTCCCATTAAGGTTATATCTCACCCATTTTTGCCTCTAATATGCCCTAGTCATTTCCTTGAAGAGAGCATTCAACCTTAGATGGGTCTTTTGCCAAGACCAAGTGTAACTTAGAGCCTAAGTCACCTGGTTCAGATTCTTGTTCGAGTTCGACGACCTTGAAGTTCGACAAAAATTCGGCAATGAAAATTTTGGTGATAAAATTCAACATTAAATTCTACATACTATAAAATTGAAAATTAAAAATATATGAATTTTTATAATAAAATTGAAAATTGAAAATTAAAAAATATATAAATTTTTATAGTAAAATTCAATTTTATAAAAATTAATATTATATGAATTTTTTAAACACCTAATTAATATTCAATTTTGATAAGATTAATCTTATATAAATTTTATAAACACCTAATTAATAATTTATGAATTTTATAAACTGATAACAGCTACAAACTTTAAACCCGCACCAATATTTAGCGTGAGAATATTTAATGGAAACCTAACTAGATCATGGGTTGAGCCGAGCTAGATGCAGCCTACTAGATCACCATTAGACTTGGATCGAAAGTCTGGAAGTCGAAACTTGGAGCTGAGCCAAGCTAGATAATGGATTGGGTTGTTGAATCGCATGGGCAAGGGCACGAGTGAGGGCAAGTCACGATTCACTGGAGGACCCAACCTTCAAACTAGATCGGTTGGCATGCGTTGCAATTGCAAATATAGTCCTCTAGTGAATTGCTACTTGCCCCAGTACAAAACCTGACTCACGAAATTTCAAACTAGCCACGAGCTGATACTACTGCAGAAAAACAGTCAGAAAACTCGACAGAGTTTAGGGTAGGGTTTACCCGAATAAAAATCGACGATTTTTCTTGAACAAACTCGGCTTGCTCCAAAAATTTCCAAATTTTGATTTAGAAGGAGAATAATCGTCGAATTCGGTGACTTAGCTTAGAGCCACATGGCATCTTTCTAAGAAGGGTGTTCCTCTTTTTATGCATGTTGCCACCTAAACCACACCTCACCACAGATAAGTCTCCCAACCGTTTAATGTGTTCTTGAGGGCAACTATGAGTTTAGAACCTAATGTCACCTCGATTTTGACTCCTCCGTTTAGACCCCAACTCCCAAAGGCCAAGGGGGTAGTCCCTACTTACTAAGTTTCTTTAAGGTGATTAATTAGGAGCTGTAAATTATTAATGTTCCGCTAGTTAAATGGAAAGCAACCATGCAAGTGTGCAATAATTATATGACAAGCAAATCCTTCTTTGTACATGAACCAAATATAATTGCAAGAGAAAGATAATCAACTATCACTAAACTAGTGCCTACTTAGTTTGGGTTGTGGAGTCACAAACTTAATAAAATATACAATAAAATTTGCCAAAATATACAATTTACACAAAACCCATTCATTCACCACTATAGTCAAGTAACCATATTAACATATGTAAAATATTTTAAGCAAATGGACCAATATGTACGAAATATGCTTGTAAGAGATTGAGCCAAATAGAAAAGAGGACTATCAAAGTAAATAAAATAAAAGATTGTGATGTTTTGCAAGTGGTCCTATAGATTTTAGTTTATTTTATGGTCTTTCTTCAGCGTAGGGGATTAATGTTTGTACAAGAAATGCAAAGCTAACTAGTGTGTCTACCTCTAACCTTATCCCTCAATTGAGAGAAATTGTTGGGTGGTCAACAAGAGAGCACAAGGCTCTCTTCTAGCTCCACAAATCCTTCCCAAGGACAAGCAGGGTGCTCAACAGGAAGACACTAAGTGCCACGAGGCTCCCAATAACCTCTACCCCTCTAGCTCCACAACAAGTCCTTTTTTTCTCATTGTTGCGATAAATCGTTAAAGTGCCTATTAATCTAGCCAACTCAAAACTTCTCCCTTTCTTGTCACCCTGGGTTGGACCAACCGACAAGGGGAGTGAATACGGGGCGAAGGTTGAGGCAATGTTGATTTCACTTTAAACAAAACAGAGAATTTAACAATTATGAATAATAAAAGTCGGCACGATATTGCAAAAGTGGCGAAGCCAACTCATGTGCAAGGTGTGGGCAAAATGAAAATAAAAGAAAATACAATACAAGTTGGCACGATGTTGCAAGGATGGAAAAACCAAATCACTTGCAAGGTGTGGGAAAATTAAAATTAAAAAAAAAAATACAAACTAAACTAACCCCAAGCCAATCAACAATTGCTTAGGCAAGGGTGGGCAAGCCCAACTTCCGTTGCAAGCAATGGATGGCAGACAAAGGAAATTTAAATACAACTTGAAATGCAATAGAAGAATCAAGTCCAAGAGACTCTCTTGGGCTTGTTACAATGACTGATATTTTAGCATAAAAGAAAGAGGGCAAAGAGGTAGGAAAATAGTATTTTCACCCCTTCTTGGTGATGTCCTTAAAACCCTTCCTTTATGGTAGCCGTATCACCCTTCTACGGCTGAAATTCGGCAAAGTTTCTCCTTGTTTTATCACC
The DNA here is from genome assembly GCA_001517045.1 of Pseudotsuga menziesii. Classification (NCBI taxonomy): domain Eukaryota; kingdom Viridiplantae; phylum Streptophyta; class Pinopsida; order Pinales; family Pinaceae; genus Pseudotsuga; species Pseudotsuga menziesii. The sequence continues at coordinate 428,689 of LPNX010172496.1, forward strand.
AACCTACTAAAAACCAACAAACAGAAAATTATAGAATATGCCCAAAATCACTTTGGGGAAGTTAGAATGTTAGTATATACAAAGTATCTACAAAATTACCAAGTAAATAACTTCAAATAAGATTCAGGATATGAGTGGCTAAATCAGCTTTAAAACATTCATCAAACTAAAAAAAAATTAAGAAATTTGTATGTGAGAAGGCGAAATTATGCCCTTTGCTCTTCAAAATTTGAAAAATGGGGCTTCCAACCGAGGAATCCCACTCTTCAATCCAAATAACCTGCAACTTATAAGATCTTTGCTACACAACTAAAAGAGGGTGAGATTCATATAATGAGCAAAGAAATCATAAACTTCAACTGAAAAAATGTATGAAATCCTTTACTGCAAAAACAAAAACTCACATAATGTATGGCAAGAATTTACCATAAAACTTACCAAAGCAGAAAAATTTGCTTCCTTGGCCTCCCAAACTTGAGTAGCTACTTGAGCATGGAAGTAAATCATCCAAGATCACAATGGGACACAAGATTCCTCCAAAGATTTCAATTAATTAAGCCAAATTGCTTAAAATTACAATGGCCCAAAAATGGGAGAGAATGAGAGCAAGAGCAAAAAGAGAGTGAGCAAGAGCATCTAAAATTGTGTAACCCAAATGAGGAGGGGAAGCCTCCTTAAATAAGAAATGAGTGAGGAGAGAGCCCAAGTGCATGCGAGCCACTTGTCAAAATGAGAGAGTGGGAGCTCAAAGACAGGGACCACTTCTCTTGGGGGCGCCTCCTAGGGTGAGAAACCAAATAGAAATGGGGGGAACCCGCCCCCCCCCCCTTAGTATTTTTAATCTTCATTCTAGGCCCAAAGGGGGGGAACACCAAAGTGGGACCCCTTACTTTGGCTNTGAAGAGGGAGGGCGCCCCCCCTAGGGAGACAACTTCAAACTTGTGATACATTTGCATGGGAGGGGCCTTTTTATCTATAATGTGACCTTAGGAACATACCATGACATTAAGAAACAATTTTTCACCTTCTAAGTGACTTTAGGCACTTTTCCAAAATTTCGCTTGCTAATTAATGGCCAATTTTCCTAATTTTCTTGATCGTCTTAGGCAAATGTGTCCAAAACCTTAGCAAAACTTGTCCAAATGACTTCAAACTTAGCCCAAGGGTGTATGGGGTCTCATGCCATTGATTTTGAGTACCCATACCCCTATTTATGGGCACTATGTGCCACTTAACTCTCTTTACATTACAACTTTTTTATGTTGAGACGCATTTTCTCAAGGTTACAAAAACCGAACCGGTGGTCGAACCGGCCAACCCTGAAAACCGGAACCAGGCCAAAACCGGGAAAAAAACCGGTCCACCAAAAATACAAAAACTACTTCAATTTTGAAAAATTATATATATATTCATGTGCATCAACCATGTGAATCCAAACCATTATGCACAAATTTGCAAAAAGTGCTCTTGCTGTGTGCCATACTGAGCATATTTCACTAAAACCTTCCCCACTCAACCAACTTTAATTTTTTTTTAAATTAAAAAAATACCCTCTTAAGTGTTGTTGTACAGCTATGTATGGAACCTGTTAAAACCAGAACCGGAAACGATCAAAACCGGACCGAAACCGTTAAAACTGGTCAAAACCATCTGTTTCCGTACGGAACCCGTCATTTCCGGTTTGAGACACTAGTTTGACCCAGCGAGGCCCCAAAATCGTTTGGACCGATCAGTTTTACCGGTTCCGGCCCTGTTTTAGTAACTGAATTTTCTAGTCACCAAAAAATAAAAAATCCTAGGAAAAACTTAATGAAATTTCGTAAGACTCTAGATAGTGTCTAGGATGGTAATATAGAACATTCATGGCTTTTAGTCACCCCGTGGACTCGATCATTATGACACCTTTCACCACTTTGGAGGTATTTTTGAGTGAAAAAATCAGATAATTAAAATTACTAAAAACGAATTTTAATTATCCAAGGGAAAAAGCACTCGATGAATGGACTTCCCTGATGATAAAGTCCTAGGCAACTAAGTTTTACAAAATTTGACCCTCATGCTGTCATATCATTACAAAATCCTCCGTAGGGATGCGAAAATTCCATGGAGAAAAGATAAGAAGAGAAAAAGGAAACTGCCTTGCTTGAATTTTTTTTTGTTGTTGTCAAGTTTCACCTTTCTCGTCGTCACATGTACATGGTACATTGTTGGCCTCCTAGTTGGTTAGGTGGTCAACAATGTGCACTAATCCCTTTGCTTTCCACATATCATGTTGTAGACCTCCAATATGTGTCAAGTGTCGCCAATTGGAACTTCACAATGAGAGATGTCTCTGAAAAAGCCTGTATTAAGCTAACAATAACCCTGCACACCTTTGTTCTTGCCCTGGATGATGAGAAGTGCTTGGGCAAGTTAAAACAAGGTGCATGGTCTCCAGAGTCCAGATCTCTTTCCCCGCAACTTGTATCTATCACTAAACTCCAAGAGTCTGCTGTGATGGTGAGGTAAGAAAGGCCCATGAAAATTCCAAATGAACCATGCATTTTCAAGGGGTAACAATTGTGACATGTGGTATAATCATGTCAACAATGGGTATTCGATGGAGAGAAATTAGAGATGAGAAATAAATATCATCTTGAAAGTAAGAGGGATTAGTTGGACCATTCTGGCTAAGTTAGAATCTAATCTGAGATCTAGATCTCTTTCATCAGTTGTTTGCATGTTGGATGTAGCAACAAAATTCCTTGAATATACTCCAGTATCGGGTCTTTGGAGTTCCATGGTATTATTGTGTAAGATGATTATATTTATCTCTGGGAACTACAGCCTGTTTTGCTGCATGCTCTATTACTTTCATTTAAATACCCTTGGAAATTTTCATTCATTCAGGCTTTGGGCAGTCCATTTAAAATCAATTGATTTCAAATGCTGCTCTCAATTGATTGGATTTTTCTATCTGAATGGGAATCCGGTTGTCAGGACGAAATAAATAAAAGTAATTGTTCCGTTTGCACTGATAGTCTGACATGGTTGTAAGGGACATGCTATTCATGAGCAAGCCATTAAGTTTTCTTTGTCCATCTGATATGACAATTCAGACTGTTGAAACATACTTTCATTTTGTTTGGATATATAAAATATACATGTCGATGCCCATAGAGTTTCCCTTAAAACAAAATTTTTACTCAATGTACATCATTGGCATATGCTAGTACACAGCATGAATGATCAGAAATGTTTCAGGCATGTTTTCCTGTTAATATCTACTATATCTTATTTTTTGGTCTAATTGGCAAGAGTGTAGACTTTTCCTGCAACATCTCTGATAACCTCTCATGTGTCTCATCTTTGTTTACTTGGCAGGAATGTATACCACTGTCCTTTTTGCAATTTATGTCGCCTTGGGAAGGGGCTTGGTATTGATTACTTCCACTGCATGAATTGTAATGCATGCATGTCAAAGACTCTCTCAGTGCACAAATGTTATGACAAGGCTTTTGAAGCAAACTGCCCTATTTGCCATGAGTTTATGTTTACATCTAGTGACCCGGTAAAAGCCCTTCGTTGTGGACACACAATGCATTCAGCCTGTTTCCGGGTATGCATTTATGGTTCATATATTAAGAGAGGTACTTCGATAATGCAGTTTCATTTAATTTGATTGCTTGCAATGTTACTCATGAGATGTGAATTGACTTGACTGTAGGCATATACTTGCAGTCATTATACATGCCCGATTTGTAGCAAGTCAATGGGGGACATGACTGTAAGTTACCTGTCTAACCAATTAAATAACTTGAAATGTCCCTACCCAATCTGAGTCAAAAAATTTCTCAAACTACCTGGTAACTTGGTTGTGGAATGCCGTCAAACACTTGGTATCCTCACTGCTGTAGCTTACTGTGCAATTAAAACTGACTTGGAATGTACTGTAGGAATCACTGTGGGTGTGGTGTTTTGTCAAACACTTACAAGTTGCATTATATGACCATGAATACCATTGTTTAGAGTAGAGAATGATTTCTTGTGACTGTACTTATTGTAAGCTCTTATGGTCTGAACTCAGCACTTGTTCAACATACAGTGCACATTCACAGTCATAAATTTTTAACAAATTTAGATTGATTGCAAAAGTGTGATCACAAACATATATAAGGCAAAAATCAGATTTGCCATAAATATACCTGTAGGTGGTGATCTTCTTTTTATAAGCTTCTGTAACACACAAAGTATGGAAAATGAACTCAGAAATACAGTCTTAAAGTACCTTCAGATTTCAATAGCTGTAGATGGCCAAGGCATACACATGTGTACAGCAGATGGTATTCTTCTTCTTCAGTACTGTGGATGAATTAGAGGGGAGAAACAGCTTGTAAACTTTGCTGGTTACACTCAGCCCAAAGTGCAGATCCTATTCATAAATCTCAGCAATGTACAGCAGTAGAAGTTCCTTTAAATGGGTGTGTCCCTCTCCAACTGGTGCACCCCTGCTCTCTTGAGAAGCAAATAAAATCATCCTCTAGAGTCTATACAGTGACTTTCTTTCACACACACTGAAGGATGAGTTCCAAGATTCCTTATAGCTGTTGAATGTGATTTCTTTTAACCAAACGTGCTCCCTGAGATCTGATACAAACCCACAGAATGGCTGTCCTTTCAACTGAAACTGAATGCTATCTCCACAACCTTACATCAGTAGAATATTCAATAAATACACAAATGAAAGGGAGTGTGGGCTGATATTTTCCTCGCACACAGATGCATGCCCAAAAGCTAGTGCACTCTCCTCTGTCAAGCTTCCATGAACTACACAAGTGCACTCTCCTTTCTTTAAGATGCCATTACCTCCACAAGTGTGCCCCCTTTTTTCAGACTGCCATAGCCTCCACAAGTGCGCCTGCCTCAAAAGATGGCTGCAGCGTATAGAAACTACTCAGATCCTCTCGTAAAAATCATTCCAACTGTTATGCATCAGAGCTGCTGTAGCATTCCAGCGAGGCTAAGCCTAGAGAAAGGGGTCAATTTTTTTTTATACAAGCGAAAGTGGGTTTTATTGTATGGATATTTGGATTGGGGGTTGTTTACCCCCTAGATTGGTCATGGCCAGCCCCCTTGTTTCACTCTTAGAAGTACTTGGCTTAATAGCTTTGTTGACTACTTCGGTGTGATGATATCTCCACCATGAAGGGCTTTATGCCCATGGGTTGGTGTTCTGGGGCTTCTCGGGGTGACCCAGTAGGGCACATGACCATCTTGGTTTTATTTATGCAAAGGTGATTGCATGTTGTAAAGAGCTGTTATCCCCTATTAGAACACCTTTTGCACCCACTTGGCCCTATTTTCAGCGTCCAAAAACCCCTGCTCTAATGCTACTAGCCTATAATGCCATGTCATCCTTCCAGTGGATGACCTTACAAGCTTTGCAAGGGGAGGCGTTGAGGGAAAGCATCATTTTGGCATTAGATGGGGCATGACGTCTCCCCTTGGCTCACTACTTCATCTAGTGAAGCCTTTTCTCAGCTTATTTTAGCAAAATTTTTACTATTTTTTTGTATTTTGGGGTAAAATTCTTTAAATATATAGAATTTACCCTAAAAATATTATTATTTTATTTTTAAGACTTGTAGGCTCAAAATTAAATATTTGAGGATGGAATAGTATGAATAGACATCCTCCTTTCATTGTCTAATATGAAATTATTTCTTTTTCTCCTATTCTTTGAGTCTTTTTGGTGGTGCGCACTTCTCTTGAGGTGATTCTCTTTGCTTGATGGTGGATGGATGAATAATCTAGGGCTTCTTTCTTGAACATGCGATGGTTGATGCTAGACTTGTTGGAATAACAAATGCACAAGAGTGACCTAAGCTTCTTCTTTGCTCATATCTTGTTGAATGTTGATACATTATGTTTCTATGTGGATTGAATGGTAGTTTAATGTTGCATTTTTTCTGAATTAAGGCTTTTTACCAATATTCTATCAATTTTGTATGAAGGAAACGTTTTGCATAAGGGTTTCCTATTGCTTTTGGGGCCTTGGACTTATCCATTTGCCTTAGTTAGGCTCAACTACCGAACCCTAGAGGTTACTAGGTTATGCCCTAGCTTGCAAGTGCTAGAGGGACATTTCAAGAGAGGGACGCTAGCCATGATCTCTCAATGCCCTAGGGATTGAGACAATAATCATATCCCCTTCTCTTGTCATCTTTTTTTACTCATAATTTCAGCATTAAGTGTATTATAGTTCAGTTACATTTTATTATAGTTTAGCTTTAGAAAACCCTAAAAAACCTTAAACATAGAAAAAATTCAAAACAAAATATTTTGAAAATTTGAGAAAACTGTTCCAAGGAAGAGGTGCGCCCTAGTCACATTGTCCACATATCCAGAAGGGAGTCTCCATTCTTCAAGCTTCCTAGGGAAACGTGAAATCGTCATATCTTCAAAACCCTAGCTAGCGTTTTGCACCTGAGGCCTCTAGAGACCTCGCCTTGACCTCCTTGTCCTTCTCCTCTTGACGACACACCTTATTGAGGTGTCTCTTGGGTGGTGTGAAATTCATTGGTAAATGTGAGTGTATAGCAAATCTTTGTTATCTGTTGTTCTAGACAAGTAGTAGGTTGAACTAACTCCTCAGTAGATTTAGTTGTCTTCTTGTCTCATTGTTTGACACCATTTAAGGCATTGATCTCTGCCACATGGTTGTAGAAAGTCATCTATTTGTTGGCAATTATAGGTATTGTTGCCACTTGAGACCAGCGTGCGTGTGTCAAAGCTGAAAAGTAGGCACACCAGCCCGATGGCAACTGCGAAAAGAGCAACCATTGTCACCACACTCCTCTCTTCCTTGCTTCAGGTTGGCTCTTCTCCAACTTAAAGGGGGCTTCCCTAAGGTTAGGATCACTAACGAAATGCAATAAGGGACAAGGTGAACTGAAGAGGTTGCCTTAGAGAAACAATTGTAGTGTAAAAGCTAGTTTGATAAGTGATGGGAAGTAGGGAAGGATCAGTCCTTAAAAAGAGACTCGTGCCAGTACATCAAAGCTAAGTCACTTGGTTCGAATTCATGTTCGAGTTCATCTACATTAAAATTCGGCAATGAAAATTTTGGTGATAAAATTCGGCATTAAATTCGAGAGACTATAATATATATATATATGAAATTTTTTAGTATTAGTATTTAGTATTTTCTAGTAATCTTGGTATTAACATTAGTTCTAGTCTTAGATCTTCTTCAAATGAACGTAGAGGTATGATGGAATCAAACAAGAACCAAAACTCCTTTACGCTAGATATCTCTGTGTTGTCGTCCAAAACTGGCACGCAGGTGCTGAAAGCCCAAACTGCGGGCACGCCGGCCCGACGACAACTCTCGAGAGAGAGGCCAATGTCACCACACCCCTCTCTCCTCGCTTCAAGCTGGCTCTTCTCTAGCTCTAGGGGGGTTTCCCTAAGTTCAGATCGCTAAGGCAGGTGCAGCTGAGGGCAAGGTGATCTGAAGAGACTGTCTTAGAGAAACACGGGTAGCAAAAAGGAAAATGAGTTGGGTTGATGGGCAAGACAGGAAGGGAGGACCAGTCCTCGAGGGATGGCCAGTGCCAATACCAGAAGGGTAAATGGAGTCAAAAGGGGACTCAGAAAGGATTTGTGTTTCGCAGAAGTGAGACTAAGCTGGTCCGTTCCATAATCAGAGGCAAGGAGAATGGAAGTATAACTGACTACTTTCCATTACTCCCAAACCTCCAAGAACATAACGGCGACAAGCAACTTGGCAGCTGCAAATGCTTGCCCAACGTGCTAGATTGTTAGCCCTCTATGCTGGCTTGGTCTATAACTCATGAAAACCCAAAACTACGACAGAGAAACCCAACATATCCAAAAACTCAACATGATATTTTTTCTTTATTAGCTCTGGGAAAAAATCCTCCCAGCCAAAAATCCCATCCTCCACAAAACAAAGAGCCATGCTCTTTTAAAGGCCAAAAAGGCCGTTTCTAAGAAAAGGAAATAATAATAAAATAAAGTGGATCTAAAACCACTTTTCTCTCCACATGACCCACCATTAAATGGAAACCATCTTTAACTAAAGTGTAACACAACCAACATATCAAAAAGTTCATTCAAATTGACTTTCACGTTGAGCTAAGGCTAAGTGCCAATGAAACCATAGAATCGGCTGCCAATGATGCGTGAATTAGCAGGTGGAAGGATAGCCGCCGCGAGGAATGGTTTTCATAAAGACTGATACCAAAAACTAGTGCTTTCCCATAAAACTCCAGGAGAAATTTTAAACCGCCGTAATCTGTGGGTTTGGTCCCGAAATTTATGACTTGGCAATCACACAGAAGCCGGCTGCCGATGGAGATGACTGCTACAGGTTCCAATGGCCTAACCAACTCCACGATTTTGCAAGTTGTGGCGCTCCCCAACAGAAACTAACAGTTTATTATATGGTAACTCGGTTCATGTAATTGGCTTTCACCTCCACACAGTCACAGTTGAGCCGAGCCGAGACTGCTAAATGATAAAAGTGCTCTCCATTTAATCCACTGCCGACGTCGATTTAAAAATTGCCTTTGTTTGTGGTGGATTCCACAAATCGTGGTTTCCATTAGCGTCAAAAGAAAATTCGTGAGCCAAATTTTATGACTCAACTGCAATAACTCTAGGAACGTCTAGGGTTAATGGATTGGCTTCAGAGAAAACACATTACCGTGAAACCACCATAAATTACTCTTCCAACTTCTCGTGATGTGCACAAAAACTCCACAAAACTGTGAAGCCCCTCCTGCCGTGACTATCAACCACCATCTACAGCAAACGATTGGATGTTTAACGATGTTGAATCCGAGCTCCACATCACAGCGAACCAAGCTTTGACAATAAACAACTGCTAATGCAGAACGTGTAGAAGCGGATGCCAACAGACTGCTCATTTGGCATGACAAACTGTCCATTAGGTTTGTTAATGTCTAAGCAAACCTTTGCAAGTAAGCGATTGGGTGCCACTCCAGCACTGCAAGTAAAACCCGTTTCAACATGAACAGCATGTCTAATCTTTTCTGCAACTCTTTCTCCACTCATGAAGTGTTGATTACACACAAATCGGTCACATCGAGATATGCTTCATCCAGGCTTCTTGCAATAAGTCGGGAATCATATAAGATCCAACCCAATCAAAATATCTGAAGCTGACTTCATCCCGTGAGCTGCATACTATGTTTTGAGGGCGTGTTCACTACAACAGTGTTCACTTATCATTTATGGTGCTGAGCTTGCAAAAGATCGTGGTCGTCTTGTGGAGGACTGCCAAACATATGTAGTATAACTCTTACTATATGGTGCACACAGATCAAGTGATATTGTCTGTCATTTCCAGCATAAGTCTGAAACAGAGTCCCAAAGAAACATTGTTTGGCTGTTAGGTAAAGCAGTATGTTTGTGAACTATTTGTCATAAGTTGTCAACCAAAATCAATAGTAGTGATACCCCAAAGGGCAGATCTCAAGCGAAAAACATAATCTCTGGCAGTTAATAGCCAACTATTGCACTCTCTACTTTTTATTTTAAATTCCTGCATCCTCTCTGCAAGTGTTGCTTGCTCATAGCCTGTCCTTTCTCTGGACTGTTGATGTCTGCATGCTTCTCATAAGATGCTTTGAGAGCAAAAAAAAGAAACCACAATTTCCATCGACTCGTATCCATTCAAAACCTTAGTTAGCTTTAACATGGTCTCTGCATTATCGACCAAGCAAAACATGTCATTCAATCCCTTCTGTTCCAAATCAGCGAATCTGATAGTTCCCACTGCTGCAAGATTCCCTTGCCACATCTTTAATTGCATTTCCTGGTTCTCAATAATGGACTTGTCTGCAGGTTCACAGCAGAGGCAGACTCACAGAGTTACATTGTCTGGGAGTAATGCTTGAAGTATTCTTTGCCTGTCACTTAAATATTGCTCAAAGGGAGCCTCAGAACGCTCATAAAGAGGAAGATCGGTGCTAAGATCGGATGAGAAGACAACAGTTTTCTCTGCCTGTATGGCAATCTGGGCCATTGATCTTGTATAAGGCACTCTGTAAAGTGTTGATGGTTGTGTATCTGATAAGTTGACTTTAAATTTCTCTTCATTACACTAATCATAGTCGCTCTTTTCTTGTCTTATACAACACTCATTCAGGTAAGACCATTCGGACTCAACCTGAGAGCAGAGTAGATCTCTCAACAGCAAAGCTCAGTTAGGTTATACCTTTGGAAACCGAAACTGAGTAGACCTCACTCAGACAATACCTTCCAAAATGTTCCCTGAACAGAGTTTCAGACAAATAAGACTTTAAAGACCTTAGTCATACAGAGCTCCATCAAATAAGGCTTGTCAATAACTTGCGTATTCAAAGCAGTTAACAATACCTTTCAGGACCTTACCTACCAGAGCTTAGATAGCACCAACATTAGAAGTTTATTTATCCCATCAACAAGAGTTGCAAGAGTGCCTTACTGCTCAGGATTTAAATCCATCAAAGCAGCAGTCAAGTACTCTCCAGCAAGGGTGCTCTTCATATTTTTGAAACTTGACTTGATAACAGATAAAGCCTCTGTTGTTTGACCAATACCAGAGCTCAATGATCTTTGATCTAGAGCTTGAGACTAAATACTGCTATTGTTGACTGAGCCATCTAACTAATGATCATCACACCCTTTTAAAGTTGTGCTTGGGACCTTAAAGAATGACTGGTTTGGAAACTGAAACATTGCTGATGTATTTTGAGGAGTAACACTCTGCACATTTTGAACAATGACTACACCAAAGCATTATATCTGGGAGTACCTATGCAAAAGATTAGAACGTATGCATACAAACAAATAAAGCATACAAATCTAATATCTACTCACATAAATAACTCAGAGAAACAAATAAGAAACTACTTATTTATCCTCTTCTACCAAATATCATTAATCCTTCAAAGACCGGTTAGAACAACAAAGAATGTAGCAAGAAACCGATACAGTTATGCCTCATGCAACGTAAAAAAATCACCACACACTAATGCCTGACACAAGTATGCCTCCAAATCCTTTTCCCATAAGAAGCAAAGTTTCTCTATTTCACTCTCAAGCTATTTAAGAGAGGTGATCCCCTCCATTGTAAACTATGAGCTCTGTCACTGGATTGTTGAATAGAGAGATTTTTTTGGGATTGCACACTTCTCTCTTGTTTGATAAATGAATGAGATGATGATTGGCACTGTTATTCTTCTGCAATGAGATAAATCCGGCATAGATTTTGTATATTTTTCTTGTACCCGTCTATTCACAGGTTAAAGGAGGCACACTTGAGGAAGGCGCATTGGTGGGGAGACTCACTCTGTGCTGGCTCTCGAGTTTTGGTATTTAGGGATTGATTACTTCTTTATGATTTTTCGTTTCCTGTACCTTCTTTACATTGTGAATCCTGTTCGTTTGTCTTGCTAACTGATTTCTTTGGCGTGGCAAGTAGAAGGGACCACTAGGGTCATTCACTGAAGCAACAATTCATCAAGATCTTGCTCGAAACTCTCATTTGATCGGAAGGAGGACATTCTTCATCATTCAGAAGCTTATCAACATGATTCAAGTACGTCTCTCAAGTGAGTTCTATGTCCTTTAATTTTTCATGCATTGCTCATCACCATTTTTTACTAAAAAACCCTCATTAGGAAGTAGGAAAAATTACTGGATCGATTTGCATTGGGAATCTACAAATCTGGCGATCTAGGTTTTGTTGGCCATACGTAAAACCTCTCTCTCCCTCCTAGGCGTCATCTTTGGACTCCATTTGACCATCTCGAGGCACTGATCCCTAGAGGAGAAAGCGCCCCTCTTAGTTTGGCAGCTAATTCCCTGTGTGTCTCTTTTCGGTTTCACTTGAATTTTATCATATTGTTGAATCTTCCATCCAAGTAAGTGTGTTGAAAGGCTTAATTCTTCGTATCAATCTCATCCTGGTAATTTTCCATCCTTCTGCTTAAATCCCCCCAGGGTCCCTGGTTTGATCGTTTGAACAAACACATTAATCCTACATCTAATTCTGATTCCATAAGTCACTGATCCATCTCACTTGAGTAACATTACCAATACCCTTAAACACTCGTACTCAAGCATTCCTTAATTTGTGGCTTATCCCTTAAATCTAGGGTTTCAAGCATTCACCTTGCGTATTCTCCGTTAGGGTTTGATTTGGTGACTTTCTTTAGGTCTATCCTTTTAGGATAGGTATGGGTCTCTTCCATTGTCACTTGAGCTCCTTCAGTGGCATAAAGCGAAGGAAATCCTAATGAGCGTCACAACCATCCATCTTTTGGGGGTTGGGGTTTTCATAGGTCGCGACTTTGATTTCCTTTCTCCTCTGCCATCCTATATAGGATTACTCTACGAGGCAACTACAAGATCTGTGATAACAGCTCCTTTAGAGCCCACTCCCCATCCCCCCTGGGGGGTTTTACGTCGGTGCACTTTTTTCATGATTTTTCTTTTGTTAGTATAGTTTTGCTTTATAGATCTATATACTTTGCCATTTCCAATTTCAGTTTCATTGCAAAGTAATACAAATACTAACCCACTGCACTATATCGAATTACCGAAAGGGAAAAGATTTGCGTAGTGTAGTAATTAGAAAACCTTCCTTTTTATGCACTCTTACGTTTAAAATAAACCCCCTTGCTTTCCTGAGTACGGTTCACGGACAAGGGCTTGCCCGAGTACTAGACTTGGAAAGAGATTCTTGGGTTTTCTTTTCTAACCAAGAAAACATTATTCAAAAACACTTAAAACCAACATGACTCGATCCCCGTTAAGCTCTGGATCTTTGCGTCTTTAACCGACCAATTGATCATATCCAGAAAGGGATTGAGTGACTAGCCTAATTAGCTTTCACACTTTCAATTAACCTCCCAACAACAAAAATCCAACGTTGTGTTTTGCTTCATGTGGGCAAATTGTACAGAGGAAGCGGGAACAATTGAAAAGTGACCGCGAGGCCCCATCAGGCTACATCCTTGTTGGTGTAGTGTTGGACATCCCCTCGTGACTCCATTCAGCCCACATTTTCTCGTGTGCTACCACACTTAGTGAGTCTGGACATATTTTCTATACCTTCGTGGTATGTCGGGAATCCCCCTCCCTTATAATACATTCATTAATTCATAAACTTAAAATTGACCAAGAACAATTGCAATACATTCATCACTCCAACAACACTCCACTTTCAGCACTGGCCTACATCATACAATCATTTTGCTTATAGTGAATCTTATGTGGATGGATTAATTTGTATTTCATGTTATTGTCTTAATCACTGTTGCAATCTCTTGCATCATGTTCATAAAAACTCCTAAACAACTTACTCAATCATAAACTACCATCTAAAGCTTCATAAGCCTTAGTAACTCACATGGTCTACCCCCCTTGGCTTCGTTAGGAGTTTGCCTAAATGGAGGAGTCAAGATCATGTGACAGTACTTGACTCAAGACTTGCTCCCAAGGACGCACTTAGTGGCTTGAAGATTTTTTCCACGACAACCTAACCCCCCCAGGTGCGTGAAAGGCGGCAGCATGCCCCTCATGTGAGCTTAGAAATGGGTTTGGTGGCACATTGTGATTGGAGTTGAGGTTTGAGATTTGAGCTTTGGGTGGCACATCTCTCATGAGAGAGGTGGTGTTCCCTCATGGAAATTCAATCCAATCAATCCCTTAGATCTCTCAACGAGCTGAAGCTTAACTCATGCTCTTCTCTAGTGGTGGTTGCACCTCCCTAGGCTTAGCTTAACTATAAAAGCAAGGTCCTCTTCATCATCTTGGATGGAAGTAAGGAGCCTCTGCTCTTGTATTATTTCCATTGTTGTTATGGATAAAATTGAAAGGCTTTGGAGGCTTATGATTTGTGGCAAGCTATGAATGTAATTATTTTCTTATAAGGTAATGTTGTTTGAATTGTTTGTTGTGTATAAATCAATTATCTGGCTTAGAGGGCTCTTTGTAGCACATAGGATAGGCATTTGCAGTTGTCAATTTTCTTATTTATTTCCTTACTTTAGCGATCTAAAAGTTCATGCTTTATTCGGTTATATTCCATGATCTTTTGGTTTTCTAACTGTGGGGTGTACCAAATCTAATTTGCTTTGTGCAAGCTTGATAAGTGTGTAGATTACCATCCAGATCGAAAGGCTGAGCTCAGATGCATCTCCTTTTCTTTGGATTATAAGTTGAACGAACACACAAACATACCTTGCTCTCATGAACAATCCTTTTAAGCTTGCAAGAAAGATTCAAGACTTGAGCAGCTCTTTCTTCTCCTTCTTAAAGTTCAAACTCTCTCTGGTTGCCTATTAAAAACAAGCTTAGATCTCATTTTAAAAAATTTATTTTACATTCTTTGCTTATTTATTTCTAGATCAAAAAGTGCTTTCATTTCATAATCATAAAGCTTAGATCTAGTTTCCCTTTCTTAAGTACTTGAAGTAGCATATTCTTTCTATTTTTTGGGCAAGTACTAAGTTGTAATTTTTATTGTATTTTATTGATTACCTCACTAGTCTATAAACATATAGCTTACTGTTTTTGCCTTTTTGTGATAGGTTAAGAGGGAAATGTTGCTGAAATTTTGAGTTTTGGACCATCTAGAGCACCCAAAGTCCATCCTTCTTCCCTGTCCTTCATTCCTCTTCTTCAAGAAATCTTTGTAAGCCTTTTTTGATCATTTTTCAAGATCAAAAAGTAGCCCCATTCATAAAAATCAGATTGTAATAAAATTAATTAAGAGACGGTGGGCTTCAAGCCTCTGCACCCCCCTTCCCCCATTAGGAGAAGGCCTGTGTCACCTTTTGTTTGGTTTGTTGCTTTTATTTGCTTAAAGTCTTTAGAGTAGTTTTTCTTTTGTGTAATAATTTTTAGTTGAAGTTCTTTCGTTTAGTTTCTTTTCATTTCGCAAAAATAGTACTAACCCAGCTTTGTTCTGCCAAGTACAGCCTTCAGGCCTGAAAGAGACTCTTGGATGTAGTTATTAGTCTCACCATTTTTACTTTATTAGCTTTCACAATTCTCAATTGGAATAAACAATCTACCCCTTCCATGTATGCTCTTTGCCATCGCAGGTTCGCCCTGAGCTTTGGGATAACCAAAAGCGGAAGTGTACACCTATAAGTTCCCACATCTAACTAAGCAACTCACCTTAATAAAATAAACTTTCCCATAAACATACGAAAATCTGGCGTAAAGGAAGTTGTCTTGTTGTGGGAAAATTTTGCAAGGAAAGCAAGAACAACTAGAAAGCGACCACAGATCCCTGTCAGGCTACACCCTCGTTTGGTGTAGTGTTGGACACACCCCCGTAACTCCATCTAGCCCACACATCTTTGTGCAAAACCACATCAGAGAAGATCCAGATATATTCCCCATTCCACACGGTATATAGGGAATCTTCTCTTCCTCGTAATGGATTCATCCTAATAATTAAAACTGACAAATACTCCACTGCAAAACATTTATGCTTTCAACAACATTTTTTTTATGACTTCATTTAGCACTGGTACAATTTACATTATCATTATTTGCTTTTAGTCATATTGTGATGAATGCTATATTCTTATGTTGTTGAGTTCAATTCAATATTTGCAGTATCTTATGTCAGTATCATTTTTCGAATCCTTTAAAAACTCCTAAAAAATTGCATCCACAACTAATAACTAATTAAGAACCTTAGCAACTCCTTTCTAGGGTGCGCAAGCAATGTGAAAAGTGCCAACATGTTAGTGAAAAGTACCCGCCCAAGGCTGGCACCTTCCTTCTATCTATTATCCACTTATTTGTACCATAGTTGGATTACCTGAGGAGCCGCCGGTTGACAAACATGTTCAAGGTTTGATTCCAGTGTATTAGTTGATCCGTCTTCCTATCTAGCAAATATTGGCTAGCTAGTTTTTCATTTGAATAATTTTGACCATGGCCTCGTGGGGTTTGTAATAAAATGTGCTATTAGGGTATTTTGAGTGGTTTGGTCTCCTAAGACGTAGAATCTCAACTAAGGTATTCCAGGGAGTTTTTTGCCCTTGACAATTATGCTTTGCCTATAGCCGAGTATAATTGACGAGGTTTTCTCCCGCCTCCTCCAAAGCTGGAATGCCCGATTTTGAATTCTGGGCCTTGGGGGGTTATTAGAACCCAACTAAGTGTTTATAAACCTACTAGGCATTGTTAGAATAGAAGATGGTCTTGTCCTAAGTCAATAGGACCTTTAAAAATTTTCCGAAAATTTTTTACCGAACGGGTTAAAAAATTATTTTTTATAATTTTTTAATTATTTCCCTAAGTTTTTTTATTAATTTTTCCATAATTTAAATGGAAAAATCCCGTTTGTAATAAGTCGGTCATCCGGACCCCGTTTTCAGTGATTAAAGGCTCTAACCTTAAGCCAAAAAATCATTCTTGATCAGCTAGCCAGTCAGATCCAACTTTTAGATCATCAATCGGACACACAATGCTCATTTTCTCAAAAGTCATTTTTGGGGAAAAAATGATTATTTATTAAAAAATGACTATTTTGGAGAAAATTAAAACTCTCCAAATTAATCCAAATTCAGTGAAATAAAAAGCTAAATGACATGGCATGGAGCATTTATGATGATTCCAATCAATATCGGTCAGTTTCAGATCAAGTATCCGAGTGTAGCAGTTGAACTATCAGTCAGAAATTTGCTCTCTTTGGTCAAATCCGTTTTTGGTTGAAGTGTGGGTTATCTATTGGATGGGTGATCATTACGAGGGAGGATGAGCCACCTCACCCCCCCCTCATTACTCCAGCACTCAGTTGCAGCTCAGTTCAACTCCAAATCATCATGCCAAGCTCATTCAATTACTCTGGTGTTACTCTTAGTTTGGTTTTAGGGTTTTAGCTTGATCTCATTGTATAAATAGAGGCTCCTTCAGCTCTATTCGGACAGAGAGTTTGGCATAGAAACTCTATTGGATTTTGTAAGCTTCTTTTGTTAATAAAATATTGAGACTTTGGAGGTCATTTGATGGGCTTTTGGCATTGTGTCTCCATCCTATGTGAAGTAATATCTCTTTCACCCTACCCTTGTATTGCAATTTGATTACTATGTTTATTGAAGACTAACAATCTAGTACTTAGGCTTCTAATCAAATATGCATTGAGTGTTTGTGTCTTCAGGGATTGCATCTAGTAGGAGCTTTCGGCATCTAATACCTTCACCATACAAGTGTTCCATTATTAATATATTTTGTTTGCAGGGTTGCAAGCGATTCCGGATCTTTCTTGCCTTCTCCAACAAACTTCAAAAAATTCTCTTGGTTACGTTGGTTACTACAAAGCGGATTTACATTTTTACAGGTTTTACCCTATCGATCTGCTTTCCAAGTAATTCTCAATTTATTCACATTTCTAGATCTTGCATTATGATTGGCTAAGTAGATCAAAGATTCATACTTTGATCTATTTGTTGGGTTTAGATCTACTATCTTTCAAATCTTTAACTTTTGTTAGATCTAAGATCCTAGTCTCATTTTAACTTTCGAGTTGGGCTCGTACTCAGAACAGTGAACGGACTTGCTAAGACCGCAATAACAACATAATTAAAACTTTTACCCCATAACCAACGCACCGGCGTTGTCTCAATAAAATACTCAGGTAGTGGGAAAATTCCAAGGGTGGGCGTCGGGCAACCCAATCTGGACACTCGCTGGTTAAGTTATTGAACACCTAGCTTGTGATTCTAGACAGGTCTATCATGTCTTCGAACAAAGCCACTGAAAGTATTTTCGGTTAGGTTTCCTAGACACTTTAAGCAAGATCACCATTAAAATCCTTAAAACTTACCAAGAGCACTCGCACAATTTAACATTCACCAGTTTAATTTCTACACGTGTTTAATTCTTTAGCGCATTTCAGCTTTTGACTCCATAAGGCACTGGTCCTTGTTTTGTTTTGCATAATTATATTATTTGATCAATTGTCTATGGCTTAATATAATTGGTATCACTGAATGCTTAATTGATGTCTAGAATTTAAATTTATCTTTTGATCTCTTGTTGCAACGTGGATTGCTTTTTGGATCTTGTGTCACATTCATAATAAGTAAAACACCTTCAAATTATAATAACTCCTAAAAAACACCCATCTGCATCCGCATCCGCAACCTTCAAAAAACACTTTAACTACTTAAGAGCCATAGAAAACTCTTTTGTAGGGACTAGCCCCCTTGGCTTCGTTAGGAGTTAGCCTAAACGGAGGAGCTAGGCATAGGTGACAGTACCTAGCTCTATGCTTGCCCCCACGGTCACACCTCTCCCACTTTCCTAAGTGAGGAGACAGCTTTCAATTGATTTTTGCTACTGGTGTGCAATCAGCGGACAACATCTTTTGGCGTCATTGCCGAGGACAAATCTTTTTGTTCCTGGACGACCTTTGTTTCTTTTAATTTTTTACTTTTTTCCCTTTTTTGGTAGATTTTTAGTCCAATCACTCTCTGAAATTAGACTTAAGTCCACCTGGCGACTCCACTGTCAGTTAACACCTCAATGTATTCTACTAGAAGAAACTCTGAGGGTTTGTTCGATTTCATCCCTAACCCTGAAAAAGTCTATAGGAGGAGACTGAACAAACTAGCTTCTCGTAGGATCCTTGCAGAACTTGGATCTGAGTCTGTTTCAGACATCCACCTTTTATTTCCAGAAAACTGAGAAAATTTGCAAAACAATAACTGTATCCTTACACAATGGGTGAGTTTTTTACTCAGCTCAATTTCACTCAGATAGGAGGTCAATCCCATGACATTCTCGAAAAAGCTATTGATAAGCTTGTCACTTTCACAGGCACTGATGCCTCTACCTCTGTTGAGCAACATCTCAGATATTTTTCAAAACACTGTGGTGCCTATGCCAGGGGTACTGACAAACATGAAGATGTATACATGACCTTTTTTGCTCTATCTTTGGATGGTAAAGCCGACAACTGGTATGATAATTTGTCAAACAATTCTTTTACTACCATAGCAGACTTCAAGACTGCTTTCCTTGGAAAGTTTGGCAGTAAAAAGGAACCTAGACATCTAGTAGCAGCTTTGACTAGCATGAAGAAATCTGAAACTGAAACCATGGATGAGTTCAATAATAGGTTCACAGAGTTGTCAAATTCCATCCCTGCCACTCATGCTCCTCCTGCAGTTTCCACTTTGGATTATTACATTGAAGCATTAAGTGGCAAGATCCAGCACCAGATTAGAGACAAGAAGTCGACCACATTACTTCAGGCTCAGAATTTGGCCATTAAAATTGATAAGAATATGCAGTCTTCAGGAGAGTCAAACATCCAAGGTTACTCTAGATCATCAACTCCTCTTAAAACTGTTGAGCCTAAAGGGAAAGAGCCATCAAACGAAGCATATGAGAAGAAGCTCGTGGACTTAACAGAAAAAATGCAAGACATGGAAAGGAAGTACTTAGCACAGATTAAAGAGGTTCAGAATCGGGTCATAACTGTCGAAAGAAGTCAACCTCCACCACCTCCTAGAACCTTCCCTTCAAAACAAACATGGCAAAAAAGAAATCCCAGCCATGAACAGAGGCCTCCTCATCAGTTAGAGGCTGCTAACATGGTTGAAACTTACACGCCATTTTGTAAGGCATGTGAAGACCTTCATGAAGAATCTTCTTGCTATTATGCATGCTATGTTCAGTAGCATGGTTTTCCAGAGGGTTGTGGTCCTAAAGCATCATCAAGCGAGCCTGAGTACATAAACTATGTAGGTGACATGTATGATATTTCCAGAGAAAGTTGGAGAGAGACAAAGCAATATTCAAGAGAGCCTGAGTACATTAACGCAGTTGGACAGCTCCATCCTGTCACCACAAAAACCCGGTGTCAAGTCGAAGGTTATAGTCAACAATTAGATAACCTCACTAAAAACTTTGGTACTAATCCTACAAATGAGCATAATGATGATAGTTTGGAAGCTTTACTACCTTGTGACCTTTTTTCTGAAGAAGATGACTACGATCATGAAGAGGGATATAGCCAAGAATGTGATACAAGTGAGGAAGAGTCCCTTACATCTGAGATGGATGATAACTACAAGACTTTAATTGAAAATCCAATCTTAGAAGTTTCATGTGATGAGAGTCCTCCATGCTTTCCACCTGATGACAAACATTTGGAAAGTTGGGTTCCCTGTGATATCTTTGAAACCCAACTTTTTAAAGAAGATTGTTTTGAGCAGAATGAGGAGTGTAGCCAGGGACTTGATACCAGTGATGAGGCATCTCTCGTATCCGACATAGATGGCGATGATGATTATTGGACTTTTATTGAAAATCCAACCTATGATATTTTTGAAAATATTTTTGAGAATCTCATCTATGATGTGTCCAGCAATGGGAGTATTTATTCTTAGACTTATGAAAGTTGTAAAGAAGAACAGTTAGAGATTTCATATGATCAGTCAGAATTGTATCCGAGTATCTGCAATAAGGACTTGAAAAAGCAGTGCGGCGAAGAATCAGATGGGATACGACTAGTTGAAGTTTTTTCTCAACCATCGTCTTCACATATAGATGTTCCTTATGTTTTGGAGCAGCTTGGGGCTTATACAACGAGTTATTATTTGATAAGCCTTGATGATCATCATGATGGAGTAGTCGACCTACCGCATCATCTCGATTTGTATATCAGCGCTATCCAGTCATGGCATTAGAGGAAATTTGGGGTCTAAAATGGGCCTTATAAGAAAACGCGCCAACAATAAGTTTTGTGAGTTGGAATTCAGGAACCAATAGAATTTCAATAAAATAAGTCAACCATAATGGTTGAATTGACATATTTGTAAAAAAAGAAAACTACTTTTTTTGTTCGTATTTTTGACATATCTCCTTGTGTTTTTACTCAAATTTCGAGCGAGAGATCTCGTTGGATGAGGAATTTAATTCTGCATCCTACGAGTACCCACACTGCATACTTTTGACAGACCCTAATACCCCAAAAATAAGAAATACCTGAAAAAACGTGATGATGCTGTCATCATCACGTTTTTTCAGGTATTTCTTATTTTTGGGGTAGCGGGGTCCATCAAAAGTATGCAGTGTGGGTACTCATTGGATTCGGAATTAAATTCCTCATCCAACGAGCTCTCCCGCTCGTAATTTGAGTAAAACCACAGGAAGATATGTCAAAAATACGAACAAAAAAAATAGTTTTTTCATTCTTCCTCCAAAATTAATAACTATTATTTTATTATTTTCCTTAGGAGGCCCATTTTAGACCTCAAATTTCTTCTAATAATAGAAGCAGCCTACACGAGCACCTACCAGTTTAAGAAAAAGTTTGATGACATTATTCATGCCTATGATTCCCCATCCAACCTGCCCATTCTGGATCATCACGCAGGTTTGCATTTTCTGGAAATTGTGTCTTTACTTTGGCTGGTAACCAAAGACAAGGCAAAACCTTTTCATATTAATAAAATGCTTAGGTGGCTACATGGGATTTATGATTACACCTAACCTTTTTGGTATCATGCTTAAAGTAGGAAAATAGGCTCCTTAAAGTGAGCGTTTACTTTAGCATTTTTTATCTGCTTAGGAATAAATAAATTTTTCAGTGAAGTTTTGTCATTTCTTTGAATAAAACAACTTTTGTATCATTGGCTATTTTTCATAAAACTTGTGCTATTAAGGTTTTTCTTGTCAAGTTGAGATGTTTTTATAGGATATGGAAGCCAGAGATTCTGATGTTCTCGTATGCTCTACTTGCATAAGAGACTAGATCGAGCACACGTCCCGCAGTTGGAGCCAGATGTTATCCACTTATTTGTACCATAGTTGGATTACGTGAGGAGCCGTCGATTGACAACATGTTCAATGTTTGATTCCAGTGTATCAGTTGATCCGTCTTCATGTCTAGCAAATATTGGCTAGCCAGTTTTTCATTTGAATAATTTTGACCATTGCCCCGCAGGGTTTGTAATAAAATGTGCTATTAGGGTATTTTGAGTGGCTCGGTCTCCTAAGACGTAGAATCTCAACTAAGGTATTTCAGGGAGTTTTTTGCCCCTAACAATTATGCTTTGCCTATAGCTGAGTATAATTGACAAGGTTTTCTCCCGCTTCCTCCAAAGCTGGAATGCCTGATTTTGAATTCTGGGCCTTAGGGGGTTATTAGAACCCAACTAAGTGTTTATAAACCTACTAGACATTGTTACAATAGAGCATGGTCTTGTCGGAAAATTTTTACCGGACGGGTTAAAAATTTATTTTTTAATTTTTTAATTTTTTAATTATTTCCCTAAGTTTTTTTATTAATTTTTCCATAATTTAAATGGAAAAATCCCGTTTGTAATAAGTTGGTCATCCGGACCCCATTTTCAGTGATTAAAGGCTCTAACCTTAAGCCAAAAATCATTCTTGATCGGCCAGCCAGTCAGATCCAACTTTCAGATCATCAATCGGACACATAACGCTCATTTTCTCAAAAAAGTCATTTTTGGGGAAAAAAATGATTATTTTGGAGAAAATTGAAACTCTCCAAATTAATCCAAATTCAGCGAAATAAAAGGCTAAATGACATGGCACGGAGCATTTATGATGATTACAATCAATATCGGTTAGTTTCAGATCAAGTATCGGAGTGTAGCAGTTGAACGATCAGTCAGAAATTTGCCCTCTTTGGTCAAATCCGTTTTTGGTTGAAGTGTGGGTTATCTATTGGATGGGTGATCATTATGAGGGAGGATGAGCCACCTCACCCCCCCTCATTACTCCAGCACTTAGTTGTAGCTCAGTTCAACTCCAAACCATCATGCCAAGCTCATTCAATTACTCCGGTGCTACTCTTAGTTTGGTTTTAGGGTTTTAGCTTGATCTCATTGTATAAATAGAAGCTCCTTCAACTCTATTCGGATGGAGAGTTTGGCATAGAAACTCTGCTGGATTTTGTAAGCTTCTTTTGTTAATAAAATATTGAGACTTTGGAGGTCATTTGATGGGCTTTTGGCATTGTGTCTTCATCCTATGTGAAGTAATATCTCTTTCACCCTACCCTTGTATTGCAATTTGATTATTATGTTTATTGAAGACTAACAATCTAGTACTTAGGCTTCTAATCAAATTTGCATTGAGTGTTTGTGTCTTCAGGGATTGCATCTGGTAGGAGCTTTCGGCATCTAATACCTTCACCATACAAGTGTTCCATTATTAATATATTTTGTTTGCAGGGTTGCAAGCGGTTCCGGATCTTTCTTGTCTTCTCCAACAAACTTCAAAAAATTCTCTTGGTTACGTCGGTTACTACAAAGCGGATCTACATTTTTACAGGTTTTACCCTATCGATTTGCTTTCCAAGTAATGCAAGTAATTCTCAATTTATTCACATTTCTAGATCTTGCATTATGATTGGCCAAGTAGATCAAAGATTCATACTTTGATCTATTTGTTGGGTTTAGATCTACTATCTTTCAAATCTTTAACTTTTATTAGATCTAAGATCCTAGTCTCATTTCAAGTTTGTAAATCCATCTTTCTTTTTGCCTTGGAAAACATGCACGATTTTTCTCGAAAAAAGTGCAAATTTTCCACTTTTAGGCTTGATGGTTTTCTCTATGTTTTTTTTTTAAATTCTGGAAATTCATAAAATCAAAAAGAAAAAAAATTCGAAAATTTTCCAAAAAGTTAATTTTTCAAGCTTTTTGTACTTTTTCTTGAAAAGCGTGCCATTTTTAAGCTTGCTGTTTTTTAGCCTAAAATTCAGAAAATTCTTCGAAATTTTTTCAAAAAAAATTATTTTTTAATTTTTGACTTTTTCTCGAAAAACATGCAATTTTGTACTTGCTGTTTTTTACTGATTTTCTGCAATTTTCTGTTATTTTCTAGATTCTGGAAATTAGCCTAAAATGTTAAAAAATCTTTAATTTTAAATTCGCAAAAAGTCTCAAATCGTTTCGTCAAAAATCGTGCATTTTACATAAAAATCGGTGAGCTTGCCTGGTCCTTTCCAAGTTTTGATTTTGGGTCTCATTCCATTGTTTTGGTCTTTTGTTCCATCTCATAAGGCATTTGTCTTCTCATCCACTTAATCTTTTCGAATCACAAGTTAAATTTGGTTTCCTGACACTCTTACTAGTCCTTGTTTAGAGCTCTTATCCACAGATGAACTAAAAGCAAAACCAAGCAAGAAAGAGCAAGCAGAACTAGATCCAAAGACAAGGATCCAAAACCAAAAAGAAGTCATTCTCCTTTGTACAAACTCATAAGAGTTTTTTCATTTTTATTTAATCTAGTTCTCAAAAGTCCTGACAAGGATTAAATTCCCAATGCATTTGTACTTCATTAATAAAACAAGGCTAAGTGGGATAAGGCCTCCCATACTTAGTTTTTCTTCCCCATTTGGGGAAGAGTGTCTTTGTTCTTAGCTTAGATTTATTTCAAGTACTTAGAGTAGTTTCATTTTTTGCAAGGTAGATACTAATTGTTAGATTAGCCCATTTTGCTCCATTAACTAAGTTGATTACTTCAACTTTTAAGTTTTTGTATCTTTCATAAGTAATTCAATTGTTTAAAGTAGAAATCTCTTGAATCTCACTATGTAGATCAAGAGTGCTCTCTATCGGAGAGTTGTCTTTTCATTGTTTAATAAATTAATCAATAAATAAAACCCTTGAACTTGCAGTAACACAGGTCAAGAGTACTCTCTATCGGAAAGCATCATTAGTTTTGCACATCCTTGCATTAGGCATTTAGATTAGATAAGACTCTTGAACTTTTGTCATAAGACAAGGTCAAGGGCGCTCTCTATCGGAGAGTTTAATTAATTAACTTGATAAAATCTTTCAACCCACATTCCCTCTAATTAATTTACTTCGTTGATATCCTTCACCTAGTATGCTCTGCTAACTTTCGAGTTGGGCTCATACTCAGAACGGTGAATGGACTTGCTAAGACCGCAATAACAACATAATTAAAACATTTACCCCATAACCAACGCACCGGCGTTGTCTCGATAAAATACTCAAGTAGTGGGAAAATTCCAAGTGTGGGCGTCGGGCAACCCAATCTGGACACTCGCTGGTTAAGTTATTGAACACCTAGTTTGTGATTCCAGACATGTCCGTCATGTCTTCGAACGGAGCCACTAAAAGTATTTTCGGTTAGGTTTCCTAGACACTTTAAGCAAGATCACCATTAAAATCTTTAAAACTTACCAAGAGCACTCGTACAATTTAACATTCACCGGTTTAATTTCTAGACGTGTGTTTAATTCTCTGGCGCATTTCAGCTTCATTGACTCCATAAGGCACTGGTCCTTGTTTTGTTTTGCATAATTATATTATTTGATCAATTGTCTATGGCTTAATATAATTGTTATCGTTGAATGCTTAATTGATGTCTAAAATTTAAATTTATCTTTTAATCTCTTGTTGTAACGTGGATTGCTTTTTGGATCTTGTGTCACATTCATAATAAGTAAAACACGTTCAAATTATAATGACTCCTAAAAAACACCCATCCGCATCCGCAACCTTCAAAAAACACTTTAACAACTTAAGAGCCATAGAAAACTCTTTTGTAGGGACTACCCCCCTTGGCTTCGTTAGGAGTTAGCCTAAACGGAGGAGCTAGGAGTAGGTGACAATACCTAGCTCTGTGCTTGCCCCCAAGGTCACACCTCTCCCACTTTCCTAAGTGAGGAGACAGCTTTCAATTGATTTCTGTTGCTGGTGTGCAATCGGTGAACAACACTATCCATCCAAGATAAAGGGTCTGGTTTTAGTTAATTCATAAAAAAATAGGGTAATGCAAGAAAGAGGATAGTTGTCCAACCATAAGAAAGTCTTCAAGTGGAGAAAATAAATAGTCCAATTTCAAGTGCCAACCCAACCACCCCGACTGGATTTGTTAGGAGTTTTGCCTAACCGATGGAGTCAAGATTAGGTGACAATACCTGATTCAAGACTTGCCCCCAAGGACATACCAAGCAGCTTGAAGATTTCTGCTACGCAAACCCCTGGGTGTGCTTCCGGCGGCAACACTTTTATAAAGTCACTTTATTAAATTAATTACTAATGTCATGTCACTTCATAAAGTGCTTTTGGCCCAAGTGACATTAAATAATTATTTAATTTCCTATCCCAATGACTATAGCCTACAGGAATTGGATAGGCTACGAAGTCATTTCCATGGGTCATTTGGGAAGTGACATGACATACCTCAAGGATATCAATGTGTATTAAAACAAGAATTCAACTCTTGTTGCAGGTTTGTCTTGATGTGCTTTTGGTTATTCCTTCCTTGATTCCATCCTCATGTACACATGGTTGTAATGTCTTCTATTTTTTGGGGTAAGCTAGAGGTTCTAGATTTTTTGATTATTTCTAAATTTATCCATGTGAGTTGCAGTAGTGGTATTTTCTATTCAAGGGAACCCAAAGTTCAGATTGACTGATAAATTGGGAATGCTTCCATTTCTAGCATGCTGGAGGGAAAAGATGGTGCTAGATCAACATTTGAGGACTATAAGATTTCTATTCATACATGATTTGTATGACTTTTAGGAATGTATAGTGTAAACCACACATTGATTTACTTGTGCCCTTGGGATTGTAGAATTTTCAGCACTCT
Source organism: Pseudotsuga menziesii (assembly GCA_001517045.1). Taxonomy (NCBI): domain Eukaryota; kingdom Viridiplantae; phylum Streptophyta; class Pinopsida; order Pinales; family Pinaceae; genus Pseudotsuga; species Pseudotsuga menziesii. The sequence continues at coordinate 455,341 of LPNX010172496.1, forward strand.
CCCAACCCGGTTTCCAACTCCGTTTAATACATTGTTTAATGCCCAACCCAATTTGTTTTTCTGCTGCAAATTAAATTTTACTCATAAACAATAAGGACTAAAACACAAAAAGAGTTTCTACAATATTTTCATGAACAGAAAATAAACCACACTCAACCATAAATTTTAGACACAGTGTTTTTGGTCCAATGACCCAAGAAAAACCCCAACCTCCAGGGAAAACCTATGAGAGAGAAATTTTTATTATCTAGAAAATTTATAGCAAAAGACAGAAATAATTTTCATACCAACTTATCTCAACCAGACAAAAATATTTTGCCTTGTTTTTCGTGCCAAACAGAAAAATGCAAACGCAAAATTTTTTTTGTTGCTGCCTCGATTTCAATGTTGTTGTACGGACTGTACGACATTCGTACGGATAGACTGTACGTAATGTCTGTACGGACATGAAATTTGTGCCTACAAACTGCCTGGAGATTCGTGCCCAGGAAAAAAAATCTCGAAAATCGTACCCAAAAATCTTCCTCAAAAACTGTGTTGTACTTTCTGCCTCGAATCCGTGCTGCTATACAGAATCCGTACTGTACAGACCAGCAATAAATGTTGTTGTACCTTGCCTCAATTTTCGTGCCCTATTGTTGTTGTTTCCTTCCTCGATATGCGTGCCAAGAAAAAAAATTGTTGCTGCTATTTTTCTCCTCTTTCTCAGAAAATGGCTCTCTTCTCTCGAATGCAAAAAGTGCCTCTTCACTTGGAAACTTTCCTTTTTGGTGAAAAAATTAGGGTGAATGAAAAGTCATGTAATCCTAGGGCTCATATTAGTCTAGATGAGTGGTTGTGATTAAAATTACTTTTTTCCACAAAATAATTAATTTCACTCATTTTTTAAATATTTTACTTAAAGTGCACTTTAATCTATAAAGTGCAATTAATGCTCATCTCAAGTCATTAATATAAAGTCCAAGTGACTTTAACCCTTTTTCCTAGTGGCTTAGACAAAAGTCACTTAGGGGAACAACTCCAAGGTATAAAATCTTAACACTCCCTCTTACCGAGGAAGTTGTTCCTCACCACACCCAACTTGTCTCTGAAATGAATAAACTTGCCTCTTCCAAGAGACTTTGTCAGGATATCTATAACCTGCTCATGAGTGGAAATGTATTGCAATGTCACTGCTCCTCTCTGAACATAATCACGAATGAAATGATACCTGATCTCAATATGCTTTGACCTGTCGTGAAATACAGAATTCTCAGAGAGCTGGATGCAACTCTGATTGTCATAGTAAATCACTATAGGCCTTAGCTTCTGATCAAATAAATCAACCAATAACTTGCGAAGCCACAATGCCTCACAACTAGCCTGATTGGCTGCCATATACTCAACCTCTGCAGAACTCAAAGCAACAGACTTTTGCTTCCAACTGAACCACAACACTGTTGCCGAGCCCAAACTGAAACAACATCCGGAAGTGCTCTTCCAGTCTACCACACTGCCTACCCAATCTGAATCTGTGAAACCAATCAATCTGATCCCATCCGATCTTCGGTAGTACAGACCATACTCCACTGTCCCTGCAAGGTATCTCAACACATGTTCACATGTTTTGCGGCTACCCAATGCACTCTCCTAGGCTCCACCATGAACTGACTGAGAGTGTTCACCGTAAAACACAAATCTAGTCTGGAGTTAACCAGATACATCAAAGAACCAGTGAGCTGACGATATAGTGTAGGATCCACCAACTCTCCCTCAGAAGCATGAAGCTTCTTCCAGTTGGTGACCATCGGTGTAGACATCGGCCTGCAATCCTCCAGCCAAAATCTCCTCAGAATATCAACTGCATACTTTCCCTCCCAAGAAAATATGTCCAGGTTCCTGCCAAACCTCCAATCCCAAAAAATAGTGCATCAACCCAATATCCGTCATCTCATACTCTGAAGCAAGATCTTTCTTGCAAGCTGCAATAGGTCTTGTTATCACCCGCCTTGTAGTTGCCTGTGTGAGGTGGATCCAGGATGGATGGTAGAGGGGCAAGCAACTAAGGGGTGGAACCATGACTGCCTAGACTCCCAAATGGATGGTTGTCACGCCAATCAAGGAAGCCTTCACTTTATGTTATCCTAGTCCAAGATAACAATGGGGGAGACCTAGATCTGCTCCCGACAGTAGAGATCGGACCTAGACACCAAAAAAAGATCAAATGGGGCTTCAAGATACTTAAGGTGCAAGGTGAATGGAAACCCTAGCTCTAGGGTTTAGGTACTAGCAACTGGTGAAGATGACTACTATCTTGGGAAACGTAACTGTGACAGGGTGAGCAAGAACAGAGTTGGGACTGTCTAGTACCAAGGAGACAGGCTCAGTGAAAGATAGTTGATTGGAGTTATCAATGAGTGTTGTCAAAGAGAATGGGAAGAGATCTTAAGGGATAGAACTAGCGCTAGCTAGGAGATCAGTGCCTTATGTGTATTGGGCAATGGAGTCAGCAACAACCTAACGTTTTAGTGAAAGCACTTGGGACACACCTTGATCTATGGACCCAGAAAATAGTTGGTCCGGAGAAGCTAAGGTACAGGAAAAACCAGCTCAATGGAAGGCTAGCGCTAGGGCTTGGAAAGACATATTTGTAGTTCTAGGGTCACCTGGAGGCTAATAACTCAGCGTTGAAGGACAAATGAGGTCAAGGTGACCTGATCTACAAGCCCAAATCAGAAAATCAGCAGAAAAATTAGATCCAGACAAAGTCAAAATTTGATGAGGGGCTAGGGGGGCTGAAAACCAATTTTTCAGATCTAGGGCAAACTGGAAGGAACTAGCTCAGCGTTGGGGGTGTTCTAGAATGCTTAAGCCCTGATCTATCAGCCTATCTTGTCAGATTTCAGAAAAAAGTCACTTTCGGAAAAGTCCAATTTTCAATGAGGGCGCTAGGGCTATTTTAGTCAAAAACTCAGATCTAGGTCAAACAGCCAAGCATTTGGACAACTTTGGGGTTGATTTGGACTGTGTGGGACCCGATCTATCCGTCTGTGAAGTCAGAATTCAGAAAAAATCAAAACCCTAGCAAGTCAAATTTTCAATGGGGGGTTATGCAATTTTCTGGCAAAAAAACAGATCTAGGTCAAACCAGCAGGATTTTGACCAACGTTACAGTTGATTTGGTGAAGGGGAGGCCCGATCTATGAAACCCAGAAATGGTTTGGCCAAAGATTGGACGATTCCCAGATTTATTGTTTTTTAGGGTTTTTAGTATTTTAGGAGTTTTCAAAAAAATTTGAAGTAAAGCAAGGTACAATGGAATAAGATCTGAAAAGAAGAGACTTACCTGTTAGATCTTACCTGGAAAAGCTTGTAGAAGTCTTTAACAGTGATGATCTTAGCTATCCCAATCAATTTTGGAAGATCCTCGTGATTTCTATGGCATATGCAAGCTCCAAGCCACCAATGCGCCCCCTACCCTGCATGAGCAAACGTCAACCATATCAGATTTGCTAATACAAAATAAAGAAACTAAATGCTACAAGAAAGTAAAACGAAGTAATCATAGATCACAATGAAACTAATGAAACCCCCCTGATCCAAGACGAAGAAAACTGAGCAAGTTGAGGTCCCCCTACAAAAACACTCCAGCCAAAACGCCCTCCTGTAGACAAAACAATGATAGCAAAAAATATAGATCTCACAAGAATTTCCACAATGCTAGGAAGCTGAAGATTTTCCAATCACCATTTGAGAACATCAGATGCAAAGCAGATCCAGAAAATTTCCATAAAAAAAATCTTTCTATTATTCAGATCCAAGAACCAAAGACCCCCTACAAATGAGAAGCTCTCTCCTTTAAATAGAAATGAGAGAACCTCAATCATAATCGAATCCTAACCACTTTCAAAACAAGTGGCTAAGATTAAAAGATGAAATGTTCTAATCAATCGTTGAGATGAGCTCAACATACAATACATGGATCGATATAACCATAATTTATCAAAGTGGACTAACCCACCCAAAAAAATGTAACCCACTCAACAAGAAATAAATGAAAGCACATGGTGGGTCCAAGGAGTGTTTGACTAACTCCCTCTAGGTGTCCCCATGGCACAATAAAATAATATAATAATTTAATTCTTTGACTTTTGTGCCTCCTTGAGGAAATCGTGAGCCTCCCAAAATAGCTCCAAAAAATAATATAAAAATGCCCAAAAATAGATGTGGGCCCAATTAGGAGCTGCAACTACTAGAGAAGGTGTGGAGGGCATCACTCTCATCATCATGACTCATCCCATGTCATTTCCTTGCCTCAGTAGCCCAAATCGATTTCTTCAATAGCCATTTAATCATTTTTTAATCTGCCTCAGGAAACGTGATCCAGCCAAAACAGTTTTCTAGGGTTCCTGCATTGTCAAACTGAGCCCACCAAACTCTCTGGGATGGGGGTGCTATGGTACAAACAAGTGGCTGCACCCCCCTATGCCCATACAACGCCCTAGGAGATCCAACTGAAACATCTCCCTGCTCAAAAATATCAATCTGTGAACAAAAACTGCATCAGAAAAGCAGAATGAGCCTGATCACATCTGTAAGTGCCCGGAACTGGAAATAAATTGTCTCATTAAACTCAAAGAGTCCAAATCCATCTAAGGTGTATACTCATACACCTCATAGGTCTCTATCTGATCATCAATCATATCCAATAAACAATATAACCATCTGTGAATAATCAGACACCAGTAATAACTCAGACTATATCCATCCGCTGCAAGTGTTAAAAGGTTAAGACATGCTCTACAACTCATTCAAGTAACAATCACAACAAGTAGCATTCATTTCACTGGCAGTACATCAACCAATACATATATAAGGCTTTGTTTATTATTACTCAGACTTAGACTTTCAAGACTATACTCACTTCATAGCTGTAGCCAATTTGCTAGTGAAGGGTGAAGGGTGGAAATGACAAGGCTAAGGCAAAGGATGACTTCCTACTCAACATCATGACACTTTGGACAAGGAAAGGGAATACTCACTATAACCAATGTCAGACAAACAACAACACAAGGAATGGCAGTGCCTCACAAATGGGTGAGTTGTTTAGAGAGTGCTTATTCAACTTAGACATCATGTCTACATCAAGCTTGATCCAAGTTCATTAGGATCATCATTTTATTCCATGGCCTTTTTGGCCTATATGACCCTTTTGGAACTTCACCAGTGCTTAAAAGCACAGCTAATCGCAGCTTTCATCCGGGACATATTTATTTTAACAAGCTCAGCATATTTTTAACCATTGCTTTTTTGGACCTTTTCTTATACTCTTCAAGGAGTATTTTAGGATTTCATTGCTCTTGCCCTTTTTACATATGTTAAGAAACACAGTTTTATAATTTTCATTTTTCATGGGCGCATATTCAATATTTTCAATATAGGTAGTACATGAGCTTTCAGTTTTAGCCAACAACATCTCAAGTGACTAAGGGAGTTCTGCACAGTGCCAAACATCGGGACAACCGACCAGAATGATTTAGGTATACTATCCAACTTACCAAAGGCAAGTTTTGTCACCAACTCAGAGCCGAAACACAATATAAACAGGGAGGCTTGTCCAACAAAAGTTCCAGCGGGGAAAAAGTTCCTCCATGCCATAAGTCAAGAAGTCAGTCAAGTTGAAAACTAAAATGGAAGGTAATGGATGGGTGAAGACAATGAATGATGGAGCCAACACTAGCAAAGCCAAAACAATGGTGGGAATGACTACCTCTATTCTCCCTAAGGAGGGTATAACCAATGAGTATAGATCGAGAACTTCCAAGTCTAAATAGGGACATCAATACATAGTACAAGATACAACCAAGTCCATATAATTATGACCGCCAGATCATGATACCACAAGTCAATACATGTCACAAAAATCAGTATAAGAGCAATAATAACCATCACACAATAAAATGCTGAGTCATAATCATGCAATATGATCCATCTGTGACATCATCTGTCCAATGAGAAAGAACTAATATAAAACTGGGCATCAATGACTGCTCTGTAATGACATAAATGGCTACATCGGTCCTCAAATCTGAGTGTCCTGAGACTCAGTCCTGACATGGGAGAGTACAATAGTCCACTAGTATAAACATGATCCATTAAAAATGCCCATCTCAGCACCTCATATGTAAGAGATTTGGCTTAAAAATGTACTGTGTCTGAAAAATAGAATATGGTAGCCTGGCTACTATATATGTGATAACAGGTCTCTCTCCTCCTGTGATAAATAAGTCATCCACATACAACAAAAGAATGAGCGTATCATCTCCAACCATGATGAAATAGAGATTCAGATCTGCTTCATTCTTCTGAAAAACCATCTGTTGCAAGTAAGAGTCAATCCTGGAGTACCAAGCTCTAGGAGCTTGCTTCAGCCCATATAAGGATTTCTTCAGCCTGCACACATGAGACTCTCTCCCATGAATCTCAAAGCCCTGAGGCTACTCAACATAAACCTCCTCCTGTATGATTCCATTGAGAAATATGGTCTTCACATCCATCTGATGGATCTTCCAACCCATTTTCGTAGCAATGTAAATCAATGCCCTGATAGAAGTATAATGAGCAACTAGTGCAAAGGTCTCATCATAATCAACTCCCTCAACCTGTGAGAACTCCCGCGCCACAAATCGAGCCTTGTACTTCTCCACTCTACCATTTGCAACATGTTTTAGCTCGTAAAGCTAACGAGAAGTCACCACTGACTTCCCCTCAGGTCTCGAAACTATCTCCCAAACATCGTTCTTCATGATGGAATGGTACTCTTCCATCATGGCATCTCTCCAAACATGATGCTGGGAGGCCTCCTCAAAAGTAGAAGGCTCTAAATCATGAAGACTAGCGACTAATGCCATACCCAATCTATTTGGCATCTGAATAGCCATCGTTGGCTCCTTGGGTATTCCAAACTCCTTTGCTTCCTTCAAGGGGTCCCGAAGCCACTTAAGCTTCTTCTTCCTCAAAGACTGCTCCCACACTGGTCTATCCTCATCTGATGAGGTAGAAACCACAGTAACCTGTGAAACTGTCTGCTGCACTAAAGGTACCTGTGAAGCTACCTGAGGTGTGGGAACCTGCTGCTCTCCCTGCTTTGACTCTCTAGATTTCCTGAAGGCCCACTCCTCAAATCTCACTTCCCTCCTCACAATAACCTTCCTCTGAGAAGGAAGATAAATGTGGAAGGCCTTCGAAGTCTCATCATACCCCACAAAGATGCTTCTCTCTGTTGTGGGCTCAAACTTTGTCCTCTTCTCAGAAAGGACATGTGAATAAGTCAACCAGCCAAATATCCTAAAATGACTCACCTCAGGCTTCTTTCCTGTGAAACTCTCCTCAAGTATCTTGTTCCCCACGACACGATGGGGATTCATGTTCTGAAGATAAACAGTTGTATTGCATGCCTCTGCCCAAAGGAAGAAAGGAAGTGACTAATCATGTAACATAGCTCTTGCTGCTCCAACAATAGATCCGTTCTTCCTCTCTGCCACTCCATTCTGCTCAGGAGTGTATGGAACTGTCAACTTCCTCTGAATGGCCTCCTGTCTACAAAACTCATCGAACTCCTTGGAGGTATACTCACCCCCATTGTCGGATATAAGTGCCCGTATCTTCCTCCCTGTCTGGTTCTCCACAAGAGCTTTGAACTCTTGGAACCTATGCAAGACCTCTTCGGATTTCTTGCTCTTCAGAAAGTAGATCCAGGTCTTCCTAGAATGGTCATCGATGAATGTCACATAATACTCGAACCCTCTCAAAGAAACAACTAACATGGTACCACACAAGTCAGAATGTATCAAGTCAAGAACCCCTGCTGCCCTGCTATCACTGCTCATAAAAGCAGTCTTGGTGTGCTTTCCCAAAGCACACCCCTTGCATACCTCATTGTGCTCCGTGCTGAACTCTAGCAAACCTGTAACCATATACCTCAACGTACGCAAAGCTGAATGATGCAGATGAGCCATCCTCCTGTGCCATAGCTCACAAAGCTCGTTGCTGTTGCTATGTGCCAAAGCATGCTGGAGCTTGTACAGTTTCCCACATCTTACTCCAATGGTGTATGAAGTAGATGGTCCTGTAGTCTTGGGAAACACACGCACGTGTCCATCCAGGAAGTACACCCCAAGACCCCTATCCTCAATCATGGAAATTGAGATCAAGTTCTTTTTCATTCCAGGTACATATAGTAGATCTCTCAAAATCATGGGACTCATGGACTCCCTCTGAAAGGTAATGGTCTCACGCCCAACTGCTCTCACAACTGTGTCATCCCCCAACACTACCTCCACATCAATCTCTTCCTGTGAATGGTCGAAAAACATCTCTCGAGCACCTGTCATGTGGTTCGAAGCTCCACTATCAATGTACCACGTGCTGGTGGTGGATGCACTCAAAGAATGACCTGTCAACAAGGAATACTCCCTCTCACTATCAACATCTACACCAATAATTATGGATGATCTCTCTCTATCAACATGTCCAGTACAGAGAGAAAACTCTCAAATATCGCTGTAAACTCCTCCACCTCTGCGGAAGCTGTTGTCTGCTGCTGCTGCTTCTTCTTCTTCTTCTGTGGACATTACCCAGCATAGTGTCCAAACTTCTGACAAGCGAAGCACTTCACAGTGCTCAAATCCTTCTTTTGCCCCTCCTGCTGCTTGGCCCCACCCTTCTTGGGACCCTTCTTGAACTTCTTCTTCCCCTTTGCAGTCAATGCCACATTCTCCTCATCATCCCTACTAGTAGAAACGTTGCCCTACACAAGACCTCTTCGGGTCTCCTCCTGAACAAAATCATCACATATCCTGTCCCATGTAGGTAAGTTCTCCCTAGCCACTAAAGCCTCTACAAACACAGCCCAAGGCTTTGAAACCCCATTCATAGTTGTCCGCATTAGCTCTGCATTAGGAACAACCTCCCCCACTGCTGCAAGCTCATCTCTCACCTAAGAGATCCTAGTAAGGTAAGATATCACAACCTCCCCTTTGGCCATCTTGATACTTTTCAACTTCTTCCTCAAAACTATCTTCCTATTCTCGTTTGAGATTTGAAACAAGCTGGTCAAAGCATCCCACATCTGATATGCACGGGTCTTACTCGAGATGTGTGGAATCACATAATCTTCACTGCATCTAGGATTCTTCTTCTAGCTTTTATGTCCTTGTTGAAGGCAAAAAGTGTTGTTGCATCGATGGAAGGGGGAACAACAATAGGAATTGATGTAGTGTTATGAACCACCTCATCCCACAACTCATTCTCCTTCAATATCAGCACTAGCCTAGCCTTCCATGGGACAAAATTTCCAGCCCCGTCAAGCCTATCCCCCAACCTAAGACCTATAGCCATTGTATATGCAAAGTTCAAGTTTCAACAAGGTGCTACCCACTAACAAAAGAAATCATTTAAGTCTGAAATTTTTCACTGTGTATAAATCTGCCCTCTCTTTAACAAAGCTCTGATACCATGTAGAATTTTCAGCACTCTCCCAACCTGGTTTCCATCTCTGTTTAATACATTGTTTAATGCCCAACCCAATTTGTTTTTCTACTGCAAATTAGATTTTTCTCATAAACAATAAGGACTGAAACACACAGAGTTTCTACAACATTTTCATGAACAAAAAATAAACCACATTCAACCATAAATTTCAAACACAGTATTTTTGGTCCAATTACCTAGGAAAAACCCCAACCTCCGGGGGAAACCTGTGAGAGAGAGAAATTTTTATAATTTGGAAAATTTACAGCAAAAGACAGAAATAATTTTCAGACCAACTATCTCAACCAGACAAAAATATTCTGCCTCGTTTTCCATGCCAAACAGATAAATGCAAACTCTGAATTTTTTTTGTTATTACCTCGATTTTCGTGCTAGTGTACGTACTATACATCAGCCGTACGAACAAACTGTACGGACCTCAGAATCTGTGCCTGCAAACTGCCTCGGAATTTGTGCTAAGATTTTTTTTTCGAAAATCGTGTCCAAAAATCTACCTCGAAAACCATGTTGTACTTTTATGCCTTGGGATCTGTGCTGGTGTAGGGAATCCGTACCGTACGGACTGTACAGACCAGCAATAAATGTTGTTGTACCTTGCCTCGATTTCTATGCCCTACTGCTGTTGTTTCCTTCCTCGATCTGCGTGCCAAGAGAATAAATTGTTGCTGCTATTTTTCTCAGAAAATGGCTCTCTCCTTTCAAATGCAAAAAGTGCCTCTTCACTTGGAAACTTTCTTTTTTGGTGAAAAAATTAGGGTGAATGAAAAGCCATCTAATCCTAGGGCTCAGATTAGTCTAGATGAGTGGTTGTGATTAAAATCACTTTTCTCCACAAAATAATTAATTTCACTCACTTTTTAAATATTTCACTTAAAGTGCACTTTATTATCTAAAGTGCAATTAATACTCATCTCAAGTCATTAATATAAAGTCCAAGTGACTTTAACCCCTTTTCCTAGTGACTTAGGAAAAAGTCACCTAGGGGAACAACTCCAAGGTATAAAATCTCAACAAATATAAGCTTTCTTGTTTGAAGTTTTGAACAGAGTAAAAAAGAAATAGGATATAGTAATTATAGGATTAATAAAATTTCATTTAGTGTGTTGCTATAGTATGATATTAGAATGTAACTAATGAGTGGCATGGTCTAGGACAATGCACTCTATCACATGTGGTTTTGCATCATTGATCCCGAAAATCTTCTAACGCATGAACTAGTCTATTACATGTTAGTATTGATTTGTTGCTTTGATAGAGTCAACACTATTGGCAAAGGCTATTTTGGATCAATAAACAAGACTTTAGTATATTTCTAATTTAGGCTCTTGCAGGTGTATTTTGGAATGCTTGATGCTTTACTAGCTGCTGAGACACTTCCAGAGGAATACCAAGGACGCACTCAGGTTTTTTTTGTTTTCTAGTGCCTTTGGTTTGCTTGATACCCTCTTACAGTACTCTTAGGTGTTCAACGATTCTTTCAAAGAATTTTGACAGATAACTCCATTGACAAAAATTTGTGTGTTTGAATCATTGCAGGATATTCTCTGTAATGATTGTGAAAAGAAGGGAAAGACTCCTTTCCATTGGTTATATCATAAGTGCAGCATGTGTGGCTCATATAACACAAGGGTGATTTAAAATTGGACTTGCTTTTGTTTGTTAAATCTATGTTCTAGACGTGTACAGATATTGAGCTTATCTTTTTTATGTCTTCTATGCAGGTTTTGTAGTAATATATAAGAAGGAACAATTTTGATGAAGGTTTCTTGAAAAATCCAAAATGGGAAGAAAGGTGGACTATTTTATTTCAATGCGATGTTTCAACTTCCATTTTAATTGAGGGACCAGTCCGCCACACGGTACATATGGAAGAGATGAATGCATGGATTTTAGCTTATAGAGGCCATGGAAGCAATGTCATGGAAACTGCTTGTGTAGCTAGTTTGATGGAAGATTGGCATGATCATACCAACATCTCAATGGAGATGATTTTGACATGTAATAGCTCGGGGTGCATAAGTTTTCTATTTTTAAGAGCCATTTTTGGTGACATTTTCACTGCTGTTTCAATGGCATGGCATATCACAGCCTTAAATGGTAAATATGTAAATTAGCTGATATAAAATATCATCAGAATGTGGCATTCGGTTGTAGTATGGTCTTGGGGTATAGTTTGTTGATTGATTGGTAAAGTATGATATGACATTTTACTATGATCTGCATTATGATGTACTGCTCTTTACAATTTGAAATCAACTTCAATGTTAAATTTACAAATTACTCCCTTTATATGTTAAATCACTATCAGGGTTTTGACTGGTTGGTCAAGAAGGGGTAGTGATATTCCCCCTGAAAAACACACTCACAACACTGAGAGGGGGGGTGAGTCAGTGTTGTAGGCTTATTCTATTTTTCTATTTGAAACAGATTTAACACACCTACTTAATCTTCTGTTATTAACTGATCAAACCAAATGTATAACAATTTGCACAGTAATAACACCAATAATTTATAAGAATTCCAATTCTGAGTATATGTAACAAAATACATTCAATGTCTGTGCTACAACACAGAATATATGCACCAGCTGCAACTGATGCAAAAAGCTTCTACCTCTGCAAAATTTTCAGCTCCAACTGAGGTTATTGGTTCAGGCTGCAACCTGAGAGTAAGTCTGTTCTTCCCTTGCTCCTCCCTACCTCCCAAATCAGTTATTTAGATACCTCAACAAAACTCCTTTTGAATCCTTCAAAAAACAAAATTAATTCAATTGTATACTTCCCAGTTGATCCAACGTAAGCATGTGGTTGATCTTCAACTTGTGTGACTCCTGTCTTCAAAAACATTGATCTCTGGTCAATCAAGAGTAATAACATACCTGAATTAACTCTGATGAGATGATGATGCCCTAGGTGTTGAATAATCCTTCGGGATTACTTGTAAATAATATTTTAGTTATTAGTTAGTAAAATCTAGTTAATAATCTCGTTATCTAACTGTAGATAACGGTTTTGATCTCCTTTATATGTAACACTCATTCACATAATAAATTATTGATTTGCTGAGGTTCTTCACGGCCTGTGTCACTAGGTATCACTCTCCTTATCTCAGCTGAACTAGATCATCACCGATTCAACGCTTCTACCAAAAAAAAGATTCACAATACGAGAGATCTAAGAGTCATCTTAATTCGTTCCTCCTCAGTCTTCAATAGTCTCGCCTCCCCAAGTCAGCTGCTCTCTATGCTCACGTCGAAATGCATGCTTTAGAATGTTCTTCACTCATGTATTTATATACCACTTGTATCTTAAAGAAAAACTTTATGGAACCCACCTGAGCTTCGTGAGCTTCCATCAAATTGTTTATTTTATTTAACAAAAAATAAAACCGGGTTGCTTGACTCTTTAATATTCCCTGTTACAAGGATTTGAGTCCCTTATAATTCCATGTGGAATTTATGGTTCCATAACTTACGGATTTGATATACTCTTACTTCCACGCTTCATGAAGTTTTCTTAACCTTGGCATGCTGGTTTATTCAAGCTTCAACTCGTGATGTGTGGGATTTTACTTCCACGCTTCATGAAATTCTATTAAGGCTACTTAACCTCCCATGTAAGCTTGACGTGTAGTCATGTTAGGGCTTCTAATGCCCTTATGGGATTTTACTTCCACGCTTCATGAAATTCTATTAAGGCTACTTAACCTCCCATGTAAGCTTGACGTGTAGTCATGTTAGGGCTTCTAATGCCCAATGGTTCCCATGCTGAGTGGTCTTTAAAAAAAAATTATAATCATTTCTTCCAATGGTTCCCATGCTGAGTGGCCTTTAAAAAAAATTATAATCATTTCTTTCATCATTCTTAAGAGTGTTAAGAATGGGGCTTACAAGTACAATAGGGCTTGTGTGTTAGGGCTAACACTTCCGAAATAAAAACACATCAAACCACTACACAAATTGTTTGCAGACAATTAGGGCTGACCTAAGTCACAGGGTTCGCTGAACCTAATCCTTGAGATTAGAGGTTCGTCGAACCTGAAAGACAAATCTGTTCAAATTGAAATTTGTTCAAGTTCGGCGAACCTGAAAGACAAACCTGATGTCGAAGCTGAAGCCGAACCCGAATCTCGTTGAACCCGAACCTAAACCTGAAGGCAATTTTTTTTTGAGGTTCAAAGAAAATTAAAATTAAAATTAAAATTAAAACACACAATACCAATAAATTAAATGTTGTCTATAAATTAAATGCTCTCTATTTATTTATGTTAGTCTATGAGTTAAATGCTCTCTATTTATTTATGTTGTCTATAAATTAAATGCTCTTGATTTATTTATGTTGTCTATAGATTAAATGCTCTTTGTTTATTTATGTTGTCTATAAACTAGCATTTGCATCGGTAGGTGCAAAGGAACGTCGAGAGGGTAAAAATATTGAAAGTGAAAACTAAGGTTAAGATAATAAGAATTTGTTTAATTTTAATATTAACAAAAATATATTTCATGCAAAAAAGATTATATTGCAAAAGAGAAAAATGCATTTACTAATAAGAATAAAGATTACTTGCAAATGTTAGCATATAGCTAATGTAGCTTTTCATAAGATAGGTATTACAATTGATGTTTGGGATATTTTGAATTTAGCAGTAAGAGTTATGTTTGGACAATTTGTTTGGTGTCCATTGCATTCCTTTCACAATTTGAATCACATTTTGATAGCTTGACCATGTGAATCGTAATTTAGAACAATCATGCCTTACAAAATTATTGGGACTGTATAGGCCCAATGTAACCTTGAGTCCATTCAAGGAAATTTATTTATCATTGTTAAGCTAAAAGTAGTTGTGTAAAAACATGCATACACGGTGATACATGCAGGTTAGCAATTGCCCCAGAAGGTGCAAAGGAACGTCTATAGAAAAAAAATGGAAATTCCTATATAATTGGCAAGTAAGGGTGGGATGCTAAACCTTAAAATGTTGCAACGATGAATACTTTGGGGTTTTTTGTCGGTTGATTGCACACCTACAGTAGAAATCTTCCGAAAGTTGTCTCCTCACTTGATAAAGTGGGAGAGGTGTGACCTTGGGGGCAAGCACAGAGTTAAGTACTGTCACCTACTCCTAGCTCCTCCGTTTAGGCTAACTCCTAACGAAGCCAAGGGGGGTAGTCTCTAACAAAGAGTTTTCTATGGCTCAATGTTTAAGTTAAGTTTTAAGATGTTTTGGATGCGGATGGGTGTTGTTTAGGAGTTACTTGTGATTAGAAATGATTAAGTTTATCAATGTGACACGTAAATCAAAGCAATCCATGTTGCTAGCAAGACACTGAAAGATAAGCAAATATTCCAGACTTGTAACTTAAGCATTCAGATATAATCAGCAAAAATAAACCATAAACAGTTGATCAAGATAGAAGTTTACTCAATTATAACGAAGGACCAGTGCCTTATGGAGTCAAATAAATGCGTGAAGTAAAGTCTAGGAATTAAGCTAGTGAATATTAGGTTTTGCAAGTGCTCTTGGTAGATTTTAAGAATTTTAAAAATGCTCTTGATTAGGGTGTCAACGAAGGTTTGTCAAAGCCGGAGACTCTTCTAAGTTTCCTCCGTTTAAGACATGTCGGGCCCACCCAGTATCCCGGGCTGATATTGTCAAGTGACCAGCTAGCCGGGAATCTAAGACAGTGGGAGGTTCCGGCGCCTCTAATAGGAAGTGCTTTGGAATGATCCCTACAACACCGGTGTGTTGGTTAAGGGTGTTTAAGGATTATTAAATTACTCTTGTAGGGTTTAATGATCCGGTGGATTATTCATCTTCAAAAATTACACTAATCCAATATGGTACAATGGTTATTAATCTATGGTTCAAAGAACATAACATCGCGCGGCTTGACATAACATCGCGCAACTCGACATAACATCTTGCGGGTCATCCCATTGCTTCGCAACATTTTGTGCGCGGGTCGACATAACATCGCGCGGCTTGACATAACATCTCGCAGGTCATCCCATTGCTTCGCAACATTTTGTGCGCGGGTCGACATAACATCGCGCGGCTTGACATAACATCTCACGGCTCGACATAACATCTCGCATGTCATCCCATTGCTTCGCAACATTTTGTGCATGGGTTGGCTACACATCGCGCGGTTAAGACTTGGCATCTGGTGATTTGTGCACTGTCAAGAGGTAATATAAAATGGTCGCGCAGTTAGTTGGCAACGTTCTGGCGGTCTTGTGCATGGTTAAATGGCACTATTCTGGCGATTAGATGAAGGTGCGCGGTCACGGTTGCTGCGACAGATGTATATCACATATGCTGCGACGTTTGTGGAGCTTAGTTATATGCTGCGCCGTTTGTGGATGCTGCAACATTTGTGGAGTTTCGTGTTAACATTTAGAGGATGGATACAACGTCTGTTCCATTATTAGCCTGTGGTTCAGTCTTGGCGGATATAACATTTGGAACAGCTCTAAATGTGACGGATATCCATTGTGTGGCAGGATAGCAATATCGTATATGGTATTGGATGGAACCGTCGGGAACCGCTGTGACATTTGGCGGAACCGAAATGAATGTAACGTGCGATGTACAGCCAGTTGAAACGTTTCGACTAAACGTAAAAGATAGCATATTGTTGGAATATGAAAAGATGGGTAGCAAACGAGTCGAACCCGTTACTTATCCTGAACGCTTAAATAGGGGAGTTTAGATTGTTTAGAGGGGGAGCATCGCTTTTCTGTTATGAGAAGCTTACAGAGATAAAAAAGAAGCACCGAGAGTTGGCTGTGAAGTGTCCAGATGTTGTTACTGGGGAAGTCGACATTCTCTGTTATAATTTTAGCTTTCTTTGCCTTTTGAAGGTAATTGTAATTTCCAGAAGAGAGGTCTTGAAGACTTTGTACAACATTTTGTTTACAGTTGCCCAGAACCATTTTTGTACCATTTTAAAGAGATTAATTGGATCGGTACCCATTGGAGAGGGACCCGGAGACGTAGCCCAGTGAAGGGGGTGAACTCCGTTATCAACTTCTGTTTGTGACTCTCTGATTTTGTGTTTTTTTTCCCCACATTTGTCTATCAGTTTTGCTTTCTTTTCATTTCTGTTTTAAGCATTTAATCGTTGTTAATGCTGTTTCATGAATTAAGCAAACTGGAAAATGCATTCTTTAACCACTTTTAATGCACTCAAGTTGAGGTCCGACGGATCATGTTATGGTATCAGAGCAGGTTAACTGCTTGTGCAAGTTTGTGAATGCTTACCAGGTCCAGGTTAAAGCTTGGTGAAGGAGAATTAATTGAAGGAGATCCTAAGATCGGCTCAAGAAGAACATTCTCAAGAACCATGTCTTCTCCACGAGGGGAGGAAGAAGGACATACAAAATGGGAAAAACCTGTTATTTTTGAAACTGAGTTTTTGGAGGCTTTTATCAGCATGAAAGTCATGATGGAAATTCTACTTGATGAGCGAGTAGAAAGGAAGAAGAAAGAAGAAGGATCTTCATCCAAAGATGCAGAAGTGAAGAAGGAAGAAAAGGGTAAAGGAGTAGGAGGTGATGGTGATCCTCCTGAAACTAATCAAACTTTCTCTTCTTCTCATACTTCTCATTCAAATAATGCAAGTCCTAATATGCCTTATTTCAAATTGGATGTGAAATTTGAATTGCCAATTTATAATGGAGATTTAGATGCTGAAAAGTTAGACAATTGGATCAAGCAGCTTGAAGTATATTGCAGGGTGTAGGGCATTAATGATGACCCTTCCAGGATTCAATTGGCCACTTTGAGAATGAGTGGTATGGCTCTTACTTGGTGGGAGAGCAAGATTCAGCAAGATCTTCGAAAGAACGGTAAAATTATTTTAGTTTGGAATGAATTCATTGAAGTATTAAGGAAGCAATTTTATCCTTTAGGACATATTCAACAATTAACCATGAGTTGGCAAATGTTTAGATAAGCTAAAGGACAAAATATTTAAGATTATACTCATGAATTCAGAAAGAGGGCTATTGCATTGAATGTTTCATTAGATACACAGGAAACTCTTCTTAAGTACATCGGTGGCATGCATTCTTATTTGAGACATACTTTGTTGATGTTTAACCCTAGTAATTTGGATGATGTATGTGTTCAAGCTACACATTTAGAAGCTAGGGGGAAGCATGCTAAGGATACTTTTGTGAAAAAATCATTTAAATTTGACAGCAAATCGAAAGGTAAAGATAAGGGGAATAAGAAGATGGCTACCGTTAAGAAAGAGGGTGAAAAGCCTACATGTTCGCATTGTCACAAGGGACATGATGTCTCTAAGTGTTGGAAACTTCATCCGGAGTTAAGGCCAAAGAAGTACGAAGGAAACAAAGATAAAGGCAAAGCAAAAGCTACTGCAGCAGTTATTCAAGACCTGGGATCCGACTCAGGTGATGAAACAAAGGTTACAGCTGTCGGAATCCAGGGTAAGAATAAAAGTATCTCATTTCCCATTGATGCAAAGTCAAGTTCTAGTGCAAGTACAAATCTACCATCTACTTCTAAGCAAAATGATAAAAATAGAAGTGCATTGTTTCATGTTCGTGTCATTGCAAATCACACAAAAATTGATACATTGTTTGATAGTGGTTCACAAGTAAATCTGATATCAGAAGAAGTGGTTAAGAAATTGCATTTAGTTACTATGCCTCATGAAAAACCCTATCCTCTTGGTTGGGTTACTAATGATACACAATTGCAAGTTACAAAGAAATGTGTATTGAAGTTTGCAACCACTGAAAAGTTCATGGATGAGGTAGAATTGGATGTAGTACCACTTGACATTTGTGGAATTGTACTTGGGAGTCCATATTTGTATGACTGGAAAGCAGTCTTTTATAGAGAGCAGAATGAGTATCATCTTTTTAAAGATGGTGTGGAATATATTGTACAAGCACATAAGACAAAAACAAATCTAGCAATAGTCTCTGTAGGACAAATGAAGAGGCTGGTAAATGCTAGTAAGAATTTTGTGTTAATGATGGTTAAGGTGAAAAATGATGAGATTTCTAAATCCTTTGAAGGATGTGATCCTAAGCATAAATCTGAACTGATTGAAATCATTTCCGAGTATGATGAATTGTTTCAAGATCCGAAAGGGTTACCACCAAAGAGAGAGATTCAGCATGAGATACATTTGCAGCAGGATGTGCCACTCCCGAACATAGCCATGTACCAGATGTCTGTAATGCAGAATGAGGAAATCAAGAAGCATGTTCAGGAGCTGATTGAGAAGGGGGTCATCCAGCCAAGCACTTCTCCTTGTGGCTCTCCTATAGTCTTGGTTCCGAAGAAGGATGGGTCTTGGAGGATGTGCATTGACTATAGGGCCCTTAACAAAATCACCATTAAAAACAGGTATCCTCTTCCTCGCATTGATGATTTGCTTGATCAGTTGAAACATGCAACTTACTTTACAAAATTGGATCTGTGTAGTGGGTATCATCAAATCCGTGTTGCTGAAAATGATGCCTGGAAAACAGCGTTTAAAACAAAACAGGGTTTGTATGAATGGCTTGTGATGTCTTTCGGGCTCTGTAACGCACCTGCTACTTTCATGCGGGTCATGAATAATGTCTTTCGTCCATTCATTGATGATTTTGTAATTGTATATCTAGATGGTATCCTGGTGTTTAGCAAAACCTGGGAGGAACACATTGTACATGTGAAGAAAGTTTTAGATGTACTGAGGAAGGAGAAGCTTTATGTAAAAATGTCTAAATGTGAGTTTGCTAAAACTTCTTTAGTATATCTAGGCCATATTATTGGTGGAGGCCACCTGCGAGTGGACCCAACCAAGGTTGTTGTCATTGTAAACTGGCCACGGCCTAACACCGTTACTGAAATCAAAAGTTTTCTGGGTGCGGTTCAATATTGGAGGAAATTCATTTCTAGGTTTTCTTCCATTGCTGCTCCATTACATGCGTTGATAAGCGTTGAAGAAATTTTCCAGTGGGGAGGCAAGCATCAGAAAGCCTTCGACCCTTTGAAGGAAAGGATTAGCATAGCACCAGTTTTGACGTTGCCAGATTTGCAGCAGCCATTTGAGATCGAAACCGATGCCAGCGGGTTTGCCATGGGAGCCATTTTGATGCAAGGGAGGAAGCCAGTATGTTACCATTCAGAAATGTTCTCTACTGCGGTAAGTAACTATCCGACTTATGACAAAGAGTTGTATGCTTTAGTACAGAGTGTGAAGAAGTGGAAACATTATATCATGGGAAAAGAAACAGTCATACATACTGATCATCATCCACTTCAATATCTGCAATCTCAAACTAAAGTACAGCAAAGTAGGCATTTAAGATGGATGGGATTCTTGCAATAGTTTCATCTTGTAATTAAATACAAAAAGGGAATTCATAATAAAGTAGCAGACATGTTATCGAGGCCGCCTACAAACGCTTCAATCATTCTTTAGAACAGTTCATTAACACATGAAAGTTACATTGAACAATATGCAGAAGATAAAGATTTTAAGAACATATATGCATCACTAATACATGGTAAATAGGAAGAGAACTATTATGTGCATAATCAACTCCTGTATCATCTCGGTAAACTCTGTATTCCAGAGAAAGAGAGAGTGCATGTGATCCGAGAAGCACATAGTTCATTGATTGCAGGACATTTTGGTGTAAGTAAAATGTTGACAATGTTGCAGAATCACTGTTATTGGCCTCAGATGCAAGAAACCGTAGCTAAATATATACGAGGATGTGTTATGTGTGCAATGAGTAAGCCTAGCAATAGGAAGTTGGGGTTGTACACACCTCTTCCAGTTTCTTCTCGTCCCTGGGAAAGCATTTCTATGGACTTTGTAGGAGGACTACCTATGTCTAAAAAAGGGCATGATTACCTATATGTTGTTGTGGACAGATTCAGCAAAATGTGTATCTTAATACCATGTAACAAACAGATCACTGCTGAACAAACAGCTCATCTATTCTTTCAGAATGTTTGGGTACATTTTGGGCTACCCATGTCTATTGTATCTTATCGGGATTCCCGGTTCTTGGGAGCATTCTGGTCAACCTTATTGGAGCTTATGGATACTAAACTTAAGAAAAGTACATCTTTTCATCCACAGACCGATGGGCAAACAGAGGTAGTAAACAGAACAGTGGTTCAGCTGCTCAAGGGATATTGTAGTAAACATCCTAAACTTTGGGATGAACAGTTGCAGTATATACAGCATGCTTACAATCATGCAGTTCATTCTTCCACGAAAAGATCTCCTTTTGAAACTTGTTTTGGTTATCTGCCAAAAACACCGATGGACTTCTCTTTTGGCAAAGATGCAGTGGATGGACATCATGATGCAGATAAAGCTCTAAGATTCATTCAGAGAATCCAAGCGGTGCAGCAGGCAGTTCAGGAACAGTTGGAGAAGAGCCAGGCAAAGTACAAAGCCAGGCATGACAAGCATCGAGTTGATCATCAATTTCAGGTTGGTGACAAAGTTTGGTTACATATCACCAAAGAAAGAATGAAAGGTGAAGGTAAAAAGCTTAAGCCTATCAGGTATGGTCCTTTTGAGATCTTGGAAAAGATCGGTATAATGCTTTTCGCTTGAACTTACCTCCATACATGCAAATTTATTCAGTTGTCAATGTTGAGAATCTTAAATTGTATGAGCCTCCTATGATCATGGATGAGGAAACTAACATACAAATTCCTTCAGTTGATGATATGGCACCTGAATACATGAAAGAGTTGTAGGATGATGTTATTCTTGATAGAAATGTGAGGACTTCGCGAAGGGGGAATGTTGAGTACCTTCGAGTGGGGCTTAAAGGCATGCATCCTAGTAAAGCAAGATGGATGGAGATTGGAAAAGTGAGGCAGCTGTACCCTCACTTACTTGCAAAGTGACTCAGGTTTTTGGTGGTCTAAAAGCTCTCCAATGGGGAGGAATGATCCGGTGGATTATTCATCTTCAAAAATTACACTGATCCAATATGGTACAATGGTTATTAACCTATGGTTCAAAGAACATAACATCGCGCGGCTCAACATAACATCTCGCGGGTCATCCCATTGCTTCGCAACATTTTGTGCGCGGGTCGACATAACATCGCGCGGCTTGACATAACATCGCATAACATCTCGCAGGTCATCCCATTGCTTCACAACATTTTGTGCGCGGGTCAACATAACATCGTGCGGCTTGACATAACATCTCGCGGCTCGACATAACATCCCACAGGTCATCCCATTGCTTCGCAACATTTTGTGCACGGGTCGGCTACAGCATCGCACAGTTAAGACTTGGCATCTGGCGATTTGTGCACCGTCAAGAGGTAATATAAAATGGTCGCGCAGTTAGTTGGCAACGTTCTGGCGGTCTTGTGCACGGTTAAATGGCACTATTCTGGCGGTTAGATGAAGGTGCGCGGTCACGGTTGCTGCGACAGATGTATATCACATATGCTGCGACGTTTGTGGATGATGCGACGTTTGTGGAGCTTAGTTATATGCTGCGATGTTTGTGGATGCTGCGACATTTATGGAGTTTAGTGTTAACATTTAGAGGATGGATACAACGTCTGTTCCATTATTAGCCTATGGTTCAGTCTTGGCGGATATAACATTTGGAATAGCTCTAAATGTGACGGATATCCATTGTGTGGCAGGAGAGCAATATCGTATATGGTATTGGATGGAACCGTCGGGAACCGCTGTGACATTTGGCGAAACCGAAATGAATGTAACGTGCGATGTACAGCCAGTTGAAACATTTTGACTGAACGTAAAAGATAGCATATGGTTGGAATATGAAAAGACAGGTAGTAGACGAGTCGAACCCGTTACTTATCCTGAACGCTTAAATAGGGGAGTTCAGATTGTTTAGAGGGGGAGCATCATTTTTCTGTTATGAGAAGCTTGCAGAGATAAAAAAGAAGCACCGAGAGTTGGCTATGAAGTGTCCAGATGCTGTTACTGGGGAAGTCGACATTCTCTGTTATAATTTTAGCTTTCTTTGCCTTTTGAAGGCTAATTGTAATTTCTAGAAGAGAGGTCTTGAAGACTTTGTACAGCATTCTGTTTACAGTTGCTGAAGTTGATTCCAGAACCATTTTTGTACCATTTTAAAGAGATTAATTGGATCGGTACCCATTGGAGAGGGACCCGGAGACGTAGCCCAGTGAAGGGGGTGAACTCCGTTATCAACTCTGTTTGTGACTCTCTGATTCTGTGTTTTTTTTTCCCACGTCTATCTATCAGTTTTGCTTTCTTTTCATTTCTGTTTTAAGCATTTAATCGTTGTTAATGTTGTTTCATGAATTAAGCAAACTGGAAAACATATTCTTTAAAAACTTTTAATGCACTCAAGTTGAGGTCTGACGGATCATTTAAAGATCCAATGCCGTTTCTGGGTATTCCAATCTAGGATCGGTTAGATCATACTCCGGCAAGGAGGGAAGGGGGTTAATTAATTAAAGGGAGATGTGTGTTGAAGATTTTATTAAAACAATTAATTAGACTCTCCGGTAGAGAGCGCTCTTGACCCCATCTTATGACAATGGTTTAAGAGACTTAGGTAATCTATATGCAGCTAATGCAGGGATTGTGCAAACCTAGGATGCTCTCCGATAGAGAGTGCTCTTGACTTGTGTTTTTGCAAGTTCAAGAGTCTTAAATAATTAAATGATTAAACAAGCACAATAATTAAGATGAAAGTGGTTGATTAAACTCTCCGACATAGAGCACTCTTGATCCACCTTACGGTGAGATTCAAGAGATTTTGGTTGTTTTTATGATTTGACAATTATATAACAAGATACTAAAATGCAATAATAAATCTAGCAATTAGTGTTTATGTTAAGGAACAACTAGCAATTAGCAAAAACTGGAAACTAAGACTAAGTAAAGAACTAAACTAATTGCTTAAAGGAAACTACACTAAAAATCATGAAAAATGACACAACACCCTTCCCCCAAATAGGGGAAGTATAAAAGAAATGAGACTTGCTCCCAGTAGCCCTTTTTATTAGTTTTTTACAATGATGATGTGTTCTTTGTTTCTTGGAAGAACATGTAAAGAAAGGGATTGAGAGAAGAGGGAGAGAGTATTTTTGTTTTTTTGCACTCCTTGCTTGCTTGTGGCCTTTGGGCTCTCCTTCACCTGCCTGAAACTAAGAGCTCTAGACATGCACTTGTTATAGGATTAGTTGATAAAAAATAACTTGAAAATAAATCTACAAACTATATAAAAACGACCACCCAAACTTACCGAAAAGAAGGGAGAGGAGAGGAAAGAGAAAGGCAAGGCAAGAGAGGGGGAAAGGGAGTGAAAAGAGGACAAAAGGCAAGTCAAAGAAGGATGGAAACTAAGGGAGAAAGAGGGCTGCAAATGAGGGTTAAAAAGGCTGAAAGTACAGCCCAAAAGATGGTTGAAGAAGAGGATGGAAAGGGCTTGCAAAAAGTGGAAACAAAGAGACAAAAGAGGGCTGTTCAAAAGGGTGAAAATGAGGACAAGTGGACAGCAAACAAAAGGAAGGAATGACTACAAATAAAAGGCCTAAAAGGTTTAAAGTACAGCCCAAAAGATGGCCCAAAAAGAGGATGGAAATGGGCTGCAAAAAGTGGAAAGAGGAGGCAAAATAGGGCTGTCCAAAAGGGTGAGAAGTGGGGAAAAGTGGACAGCGAACTAAGGGAAGGAATGGCTGCAAAAAACAAGGCCTAAAAGGCTGCAAAAAAGAAATGGGGCAGCCAACCAGGGCAAAGGCTAAGTGAATGAATGTTCACTTTAGCCAAAACGTGCCCTAATCGCAAGGAAATAAATATTTTATAAAAATTTGAGAGATGAATAATATGAAAGAAACACTCAAACCTGTGGTACTTTGATGGGGTTTGGATTCTTTTGGATCTTGAAAATTTGGAAGTTTCCTTGGCTTCAAGAGGAGAGGATGCACCTGAGCTGAAACTCCTACTCGCTTCAATGAGATGACCTGCACAATTTCAACTCAATACTTGCAAACAATGGATTAGATCATGTATGTTTGATAAATAAAAATATAAAGAGCATGTCATACAACTGAATAATCGATGCTACTTTAATTCATAGAAACAAAACCATAAAAGATCAAATTGTAACATCAAATGTTCAATCTTACGTGCTTATAGAAGCTTTCTAAAGCATGAGCTATTATCCAATTCTAAGCAATAAAAGACAAAAATTGAAACATTTCACCTCATTCGCCAATTGTTCATCCACATTCACACACCATGTATGCCTCCAAAGCCTTAAAATTTATTATACGGTTGCAAAAGCAACAAGCATTACAGTAATTCACCAGAGGTTCTTTGCATAAAGATCCATCCTCAATAGAGCTGAAAGAGCCTCTATTTGACAAATGAGAGAGTGCTAAAACCCTAAAACTAAAAAACCAACCCTGCTGCATGGGAAAGCTGCCTGCTAGGTCTAGAAACCTACTTTGTTAGGTCTGGGAAGCCTACTGATGGTGTAAGCTCCAGTCTTCACCTCGATCAAATCACCAGACCAATGAGAGCTCTCCATCTCATCTTTAGCTGGAGATGGCATGTCTCATAACTGATAATAAATTAATTGCTCTCTTAATGATGACTGAAACTGAGTTATGATAACTCCAATCATCAAAAGTGTTCTATGAGATGTCATTTAGCCTTTTATTTTATTGAATTTGGATTAATTTGGAGAGTTTTAGTTTTATCCAAAATAATCATTTTTTTAATAAAAATAATTTTTTAATAAAAATCAATTTTTTACTCAAAATCATTTTTTTACTCAAAATCATTTTTTTACTCAAAACTGACTTTTTTGAGTAAAAATGCATTATGTGTCCGATTGCTAATCTAAAAGTTGGTTCTGACTGGTTGGCTAATCAAGAATGATTTTTGGCTTAAGGTTAGAGCCATCAATCATTGAATTCGGAGTCCGGATCATGAACGGGTTTTTTCCATTTAATTTATGGAAAAATTAACCCAAAAAACTTAGGAAAAGTAATTACAAGTTAAAAAATTAAAAAATAATTTTTCACTGTTCGAAAAAAGATTTTTTCGAATTTTTTTTTATGTGTCCAGATGACCTAGGACATGACCATGATCTATCTAAATAATGTCTAGTAGGCTTATAACACTCAGTTGGGCTCTAATAACCCCCCAAGGCCCAGAATTCAACATCGGGCATTCCAGCTTTGGAGGAAGCGGGAGAAAACCTCGTCAATTATACTTAGGTGAAGGCAAAGCATAATTGTCAGGGGAAAAAAAACTCCCTAGAATACCCTATTTGAGATTCTACGTCTCAAGAGACCGAACCACTCAAAAATATCCTACTAGCACATTTTATTACAAACCCCGCGGGGCCATGGTCAAAATTATTCAAATAAAAAAGTGACTAGCCAATATTGGCTAGACAAGTAGACGGATCAACTGATACACTGGAATTAGACTTTGAACAAGTCTGTCAACCGGCGGCTCCTCAGGTAATTCAACTAAGGTACAAATAAGTGGATAACAGGGTTCATTGAGGTTATTGTTAAAGTATATGGAGGTGTACATATCCTACCCTTCCGAGATTTGAACATGTGACCTCTTAGGAGGAAACATCATCCCTATTCCAACTTCACCACTATCCCTACTTATAATAATCTATCATATTCATCGCATATAAACCTTATTCTTTGAAATGATAGGGTGTACATACCCTACCCCCTTGAACATACATACCTTACCCCCTTGAACATGTGACCTCTTAGGAGGAAACACATGTTCTTAGCCGTTAGGCCCACTCAAAATTATGACAAGTGAAATTAACATTTTGATTTAAAATTCAAGAAAAATTAACTATGAATTGGCTTCCAATCATGACATGTTAATATTGACAAAATAATTGGAATAAGGATACTAGAAATGTAAAAGACTTGAGTTATTTCAACCATTCTAGCATCCACAAAGCATGAGCAAAGCAAAAGATACAATCCAACTTCATCCAAAGAGCAAGAAGACATTCCCTCAAGAGGTGCACATCACTTCATAAGACTATCTCGCGTAAAAAAGTAACATATTGAGTTTTGACCCATATTGACTTAGAATGTTGATTATAAGTGCATTTTATACAAAGTTGCTAAATTTATCTTTTTATAAATAAATTATATATTTAATAATATATTAGTATTGTTAATAAATTTAAATAAAATTATTAAAAAAATAAAATAATATAGTTATTTGTTTTAAATTTGTATTTTTAATATACTAATTCTGAAATTCATAATTCTATAAAATTAGCTTAAATTAAAATATAATTTGCATTATTAAAGAAAATTTGATTTTTTTTTAGAAATATATATTTTAAGTTAAGATACATAGTAAATATTAAGTGAAAAAAGTTAGTTATAGATAAATGTGTAAGAGAGAATTGGTTCTTATTAGAGTTTTGTTAGATAGTTTTCATTAAATTTATAATTTATGAAGAATGATATTATTGCATTAAGGGTTGCGAGGTGCTTTACAACCCAGTATTGGGGGAGATGTTGTAACGCTTAAGGTTGTGTAATGTTATGTAACATGCTATTCTAACTAAAAAATGCAAATGATGTCACCTTACAAAATATAGATCTAGATTTAAGACGGTTGATATAAAGTTGGATTCAATATCTTCAAACATTTATTACAATTGTATTGTCAATATTAACATGTGATTATTGGAATTCCATTCATAACTATTTCTTGTTGAATTTTAAATCAAAATGATATTTTTTTTAGTTATTTTGAGTGGGATTAACGATTAAGAACATGTGTGTTCCTCCTAAAAAGTTAGAGGTTCAAATCATGTTCAAGGGGGTAGGGTATGTACATCTCATCATTTAAAACAACAAAGTTTATATATATATATATATATATATATATATATATATATATATTGTTATGATACACGATACACCAAGACCTATGATGCATATGATAGATTATTATAAGTAGGGATAGTGGTGACGTTATTTTTCAAATACTTTATAAATGCTATATTAAATAAATTTTCAAATGTCAATATTAAAATCTAAATATATTAAACTAATAAATGAATATGGAAAAAAAAAATTAAACAGAACTTGAATTTTTCTTAATAAAACAAATTCCATTCTTATTTACTAATTTTACATTAAAAAAGTTATATACAAAATTTATAAACTATATTTATATTTAAGAGAAATCATATATAAAATTTATAAAGTTCAATGTGATAATTTCAAAATAAATAAATAAAAATTCACATTGAGTAACTTCAAAAAAAATATATATAAACTTCACATTTAGTAACTTCAAAAAAATCCAAACTTAAAATGAATTTAAATTGTTTTATTTTTTAACATTTATTTAAATTTATTAACATTATTTATCTATTATTAAATATATAATTTGTCCATTTGAAGTAGTTTAAGTGGGTGAAAAGAGTGATTATTACCTTTCCTACCTAAATTCAATCATTATAAGTGACATGCTGTATTTGATACTCTGGTTGAGCCATCTTTATAATGACAATATTTGAGATGTTGCCATGTAATACATGAAGAAAAATATTAAATGTATAATTTATTTCTAAAAATAAGACATTGAGACTTTGTATAAAAATGAGTTTGGGGACTTTGTATAAAAACACTCAAAACCAACATTTTAGAAAAATCTAAATAAAACAAAGTTGAATGAAATAGTAGTTGAGGAGGAGTTTACTTTAGCTAACCATTTTATTACAAAATTAAAGTAAATCAAATTCATGGAGGTGTACATACCCTACCCTTCTGAGATTTGAACATGTGACCTCTTAGGAGGAAACACCATCCCTATTCCAACTTCACCACTATCCCTACTTATAATAATCTATCATATTCATCATATATAAACATTTTTCTTCTAAATGATAGGGTGTACATACCCTACCCCCTTGAACATACAAACCTTACCCCCTTGAACATGTGACCTCCTAGGAGGAAATAGATGTTCTTAGCCATTAGGCCCACTCAAAATTATGAAAAGTGAAATTAACATTTTGATTTAAAATTCAAGAAAAATTAACTATGAATTGACTTCCAATCATTACATGTTAATATTGACAAAATAATTGGAATAAGGATACTAGAAATGCAAAAGACTTACTTGAGTTATTTCAACCGTTCTAGCATCCACAAAGCATGAGCAAAGCAAAAGATATCATCCAAGTTCATCCAAAGAGCAAGAAAACATTCCCTCCAAGAGGTGCACACCACTTCATAAGACTATCTCAGGTAAAAAAGTAACATATTGGGTTTTGTCCCATGTTGACTTAGAATGTTGATTATAAGTGCATTTTATACAAAGTTGCTAAATTTATATTTTTATAAATAAATTATAAATTTAATAATAGATAAGTATTGTTAATAAATTTAAATAAAATAATATTTAAAAAATAAAATAATATAGTTATTTATTTCAAATTTGTATTTTTAAGATATTAATTTGAAATTCATAATTCTATATCTCATTTTTTTAATGTAAAATTAGTTTAAATTAAAATGTAATTTGCATTATTAAAGAAAATTTGATTTTTTTTTAGAAATATACATTTTAAGTTAAGATACATAGTAAATATTAAGTAAAAAATTTTAAGTTAAGATACATAGTAAATATTAAGTAAAAAAAGTTGGTTATTGCGCCGAGAGGCGCTCTACAGCCGAGTATGGGGGAGATCTTGTAACGTTACGTAACGTTATTTTTATTAATAAAAAATAATTTTTTTAATTATAGGCCAAAATAAATGTCAGCCAGAAAAAACCTAATATGGGGGAGATGTTGTAATCTTCCTACCTAACAAAACAATAAAAAAAGTAAAAATTTAATTATGCGTAAAAAAATATGGGTGAGGAAAATAACACAATATGGGGAAGATGTTGTAATGTTTTTACTTAACAAAATAATAAAAAATGTTGGCCTTGCACATGGTTTTAAAACCATAAACCATGTGCAAGGCCTCCTAAACAACCCATAGTTTTATTGTACATGGTTTAGGAGGGCCTTGCAAATGGTTTTAAGACCATGTGCAAGGCCTCCTAAACAACCCATGGTTGTAGGAGGGCCTTGCATATGGTTTTAAAACCATGTATGGAGAAATGTTGTAATGTTAGTTCATAACAAAATAAAAAATAATAAAAAATATTATATGTGGGCAATAAATAATAATAAAATATTATATGTGGACCTTAAATAAAAAAAATGTGTCTTTTGGTTTGAATCAAATCAATAGATACCTACGAAGAGATTTGATCCCTCTCGCTTGATAGAGCCTAGGATTTGGATCTACGCTGGTAGATAAATGTGTAAGAGAGAATTGGTTATTATTAGAGTTTTGTTAGATAGTTTTCACTAAATTTATAATTTATGAAGAATGGTATTATTGCATTAAGGGTAGCGAGATGCTTTACAACCTAGTATCAGGAGAGATGTTGTAACGCTTAACGTTGTGTATGTTATGTAACATGCTATTCTAATTAAAAAATGCAAATGATGTCGGCTTACAAAAAATAGATCTAGATTTAAGATGGTTGATATAAAGTTGGATTCAATATCTTCAAACATATTTATTACAATTGTATTGTCAATATTAACATGTGATTATTGAATTCCATTCATAACAATTTCTTGTTGAATTTTAAATCAAAATGATAATTTATTTTTTAGTTATTTTGAGTGGGCTTAACAATTAAGAACATATGTTTCCTCCTAAGAAGTTAGAGGTTCAAATCATGTGTTTCCTCCTAATAAGTCACATGTTCAAGGGGGTAGGGTATGTACACCTCATCATTTCAAACACCAAAATTTATATATGTATTGTTATGACACATGGTACACCAAGACCTATGATGCATATGATATATTATTATAAGTATGGATAGTGATGACCTTGGAATGGAATCATAAATTTGATTTACTTTAATTTTGTAATAAAATGGTCATCTATTTAATTATAAATTTGATAAAAATTCTACATAATTTTTAATCCTATTTAAATTTTATTATAATGCAAGTTTTTTGTAAAGAGAAAAAAGTAAATTCCTCCTCGAGTACTCAATCATAATTTCATTTAACTTTGTTTTATTTAGATTTTTCTAAAATGTTGGTTTTGAGTGTTTTTATACAAAGTCCCCAAACTCATTTTTATACAAAGTCTTCAAACTCTTATTTTTTTGAAATAAATTATATATTTAATATTTTTCCTCACTTATTTCATGGCAACATCTCAAATACTGTCATTATAAAGATGGCTCAACCTGAGCATCATGCCCATTTAAGAGCTCAACATGTCACTTATAATGATTGAATTTAGGTAGGAAAGGTAATAATCACTCGTCTTGCCCACCTAGACAACTTTAAATGGACAAATTATATATTTAATAATAGATAAATAATGTTAATAAATTTAGATAAAAAGTTAAAAAAAATAATAATTTAAATTCATTTCCAGTTTGAATTTTTTGAAGTTACTAAATGTGAAGTTTATATTTTTTTTTGAAGTGACTAAATGTGATTTTTTTTTGTTTTTTGTCTTTTAAGTTATCACATTGAAGTTTATAAATTTTATATATGATTTCTCTTAAATGTAAAAATAGTTTATAAATTTTGTATATAATTTTTAAATGTAAAATTAGTAAAATAAGAATGCAATTTGTTTTATTAAGAAAAATTCAAGTTTTATTTAAAAATATATTTTCCATATTTAATTATTAGTTTAATATATTTATATTTTAACAATGATATTTGAAAATTAATTTAATATAGTATTTATAAAGTATTTGAAAAATAATTTAATGTAGTATTTATAAGGTTTTTTTATTAGATATTATGATTTATTTTAATTTTCATGGCGATTTATTTTAACTTCATGATATAGGAAAATAAAAGATATTTTTTATAATAATAAAAAAAGTATTTAGAAATATTAATAAAATAAAAGCCTGCACGGGTGTGGCTAATTGGCGATTCACCTTATATGAAGACATATGTTGTAAAGGAGGTCACCAGTTCAAATAACACCCGGGATTACCCGTGTCCCATGTTTGTGGGTTGTTGTGGGGCACATGCAGGTATAGTGATAGCGGTCACCCTAGTACCAGGCAGTCCCCAGTTGTCGATTCCCCTAGTAAAATATAATAAAAATAATTTTTTGATGTTAAAAATTAGCATGAAAATGGAATGGATTTTGTTTGTTTATTTTATTTAAAAAATTTTTTATGTTATGTGATAAAATTAAAATTTAATTTATTCTTAATTTTAATTAATTTTAAAAAGAAATGAAAATGCATTTTGATTTATTTAAGAGATTGAACAGAGGTATAGTTCCAGAGTCTCCCATCTCAGTAGTTCCAACTGTTTAAAAAAAAGTGAACAGTGAGCGATTGGATACTTTAAATTGAAAAGCTGAACCTTCCAGAAAGATAATTATAAGACGAAATTCATTGGAATATTTCAGTCATGTTGATGTGAGACAAAGTCATGGCCATCACATACTGCAACTTGCCTATTTTAGGAGGAATGGCATCATAAAGATAATTATGACTAAGATCCAACAATATCTGTAAATTGTCAAGGTTCTCAAGTGTGAATGACATGGTTCCTTTAAGTTGATTTATGTCCAATCTTATTCGAGCAACAATATATGTAAACTGTCAAGGTTCTCAAGTGTGAATGACATGGTTCCTTTAAGTTGATTTATGTCTAACTGTTATTTGAGTAACTGAGACAAGTTTCCGATTTCCGATGGTATTTGGCTAGAGAGACCATCTTTATAACCCATTTAAAATATGTTGATTAGTGGGATTGAGGGCTAGGAAATTGAATTCTTATCCCCATTGGCAAGAGATCATTATCACAGAAATGGAACATTATCCTTTTGTTGCAGCCGCAACTTTTTTCCCCAAATTTCTTAAATTTGGGACCCCTCCTCATGATTTTTGCTTTGATCATTGAATCCTTTGAGTTGTTGATCTGTGTTTAATTTTTAATGACTACAAAGCTTAACTCTTGACCAAGGTTCGGATTTTGATTGCGTTGAAGTTTATGGTGAGTCGTAACTTTCAAAGTTTGTTGTTGCTTATTGATCAAACCAGTTGTCTATGCTGTGGTTGCTGTTTCGGAAGTATGACAGGTCACTGTCCATTGCCGAATGTTTAAAACTGACTGAAGCACTTAGTTTTTCCATTGGATCGGGAGCTTTTCTTGTTTTAATCGGAAGCTTTATCCTTTTCCCGTCCGCCGTTGCGGCTCCCAAACTATTTTTTCATCCGAAGTGTGAAAATCCCCGATTGCCGATGCGTTTTAACCTGAATCGGTCGCGTACCCGAGTTGTTTATCTGTCCGCCGTTGCGGCAGTGGAAGTCATTTGGCTCCCGAATCGTAAAGTCATCCAATTCCCGACTGAGGGTTCTTTCTCCCGCCCACGATTCACATCATTTTAGCGCTTGTCTTTCCGCCGTTACGGATGACCGAGCGGTTTGGCGTCCGACGTCATTATCACCTGACTTCCAATTAAAGCGTTTCCCTCCTGCGTTGAGTATATTTAGCCTTCTCTTGTCCGCCGTTGCGACCAGGAAAGTATTTCCACGTCCGATGCCAAAGCTTGCCGACTGCCGATGTATAACCTTCCCGCCCAAGGCTTAATCGAGACTCTATCCGGATGCAACTGGCTATTTTCTTATGGATTGACTGTTCCGAACAGATAATTTTAATGTGTAAAATCCCATTCCAACGAATGATGCACCATAATTATTTTGCAGGAGGAATTTGATGGACTGTTGAAGCGACCCGGAGTGAAGGCTTGGCTTGGTCAGATCGAAACCGGCAAAGTCACAATGAAGACAAAGCGGAGAAAAGGACAAAACAAGAAAACGACAGAGGTACAGACTAGGAATACCTATCAGTTACTGATCAGGAGATGAACGCTCACAGAAAATAATTGGGAAGACAAAATGGCCAGAAGAGGAAGCTGAAACGTTTGGAGAGACTGCAAAGTCAGACGTTGGGGGATCCCTAACGATCGGGGGTGTAGTTTAAATACTGTAAAGATAGGACTGATGAGGGAATTTTTCCCTCGAAAATTTTGTAAACTATTTTTGGCTTGTAAGAGGAACTACTTCGTTTTACAAATCAGAAACTGCAATTTTGCCTGCTGGAGAAAGTGAAATGTGGAATGTATCAATGCGACTAAATGAATAATGTTGAAGAGGAACTATTTCGTTTTCAGTTGTGTTTCATTTACTGTGAGAGTATTTAACTTCCTGAACCTATGTTCTTGTTGAATGTTCTTCAGTATCTTTTAGGATGTTTTCCACTGTGAGTAATAAATGTTGTTCATAAAATAATCGGCTATCTGGTTGTTCAAATATCTGTAATTGTTCATGTGTTTTGAATGAAGTATCAGCTATCTGTAACTCTTCATAATGCACGAACAAAATGTATTACTCACCAATGAATGATAACTCTGCTCCCTAGGGATAGTTTAGGTAGTTAGTTTATTTTCGTGTTGTATGTGTTTTGGGTGCTTGTGAACCTTAAGACGAGAGGTAAGAACCTGCGCATCACATTGTGACTGTTCCTTGCATCTTTAGCACCTTGCATTGGTAGTTAGGCACTTGCATATCATACATTAAGTAAAAAAATACAAAATTCACGGTGGACCGGGCCGCAACCAGTAAAACCTTTGTTTTGTTACTTGACCTACAGTAGCCGGACTGCAAACCGGACGGATTCCCTATACCAAACAGTTAACGAGCTAGTTGGGAACGTTGATTGGAGAGAATCCCTTACTATTGTCGCCTGCGAATTTTGGGGCCCCAACAGTTTTGGCGCTAGAAGGAGGGCCGCCAGTGTATGGCTGGCCGAGGAAACCCGTTTTCCCGAGAATATTCCACCGGTAACAGTCCTGAAAGCAGTGGGTTTCATAATCCAATTCTGGAAGAAAGAGAACATCTATATTCTGTTGGCAACGAAATTGTTAATGATCTGAGAAGACACACCAGGGCATACGTGAAGAAGATAGGAGGATTTCCAATCATCCCTGAACTGCACAGAAGAGAGTATAAAAAGAAGGATCGTCCTGAAGCGGAAGGCTCAGTGTTGGTTGGAGACTGGGAAGAGCTGGTAGAAACAACCTTACAGGAAGTTGTGCTACCTTTGAATCAAGAAGGCCCATAAACCCCTCACAGTTCTCCTGCTCACACTCCAGTTGGTTCACCTCCTCACTCTCCACCCAGACTCATGGCTGGCGTAAACGCAAACCAACCACCTAACCCGCCAAATCCGCCACCTGCATGGAGAGCCAAATCACCCTTAAACCTGACTCCTCTGTTACATGATTTGCCTCAATCCTTTGAAAATTTGCTGCCTAAATTTGACCCCAATGAGAAGATACTAGTAGATGATCATCTGCAGAGTTTTTACTTGGCAATAGAAGGATTGAGGGCTGGGGAGCATGAAGATGTAGTCTGCATACTGTTCCTGCATACCCTTAAAGGAGTTGCAGCGTCATGGTACTTTGGATTGCCTGCTAACTCTATCCCTGATTGGGATACCTTCGAAAGAATTTTCAGAAGTAAGTATGCAACTCAGAAAACTCATGCAGCTCTCATGAAAGGGCTGTGCACGTTGAAGAAAGAAAGAAAAGAAAAAGTGCACAGTTTCACTCAAAGGTTTGCAGCATATCTCAAGAACTTCTCTGAAACAGATAAGCCTTCAGACAAAGTTCTTATTGAATACTATACTTTAGCTTTAGGTCCTGATTTGGCCATGTTTGCCAAAGGTAGGGCCAAACCTACCTTGACAGAAACTTATGAGGAAGCAGAAGTGGTGGAAGCTGAAAGAGAAAGCATTGAAGACTATCCAGAACGGTCTGGAGAGAAAGGAATAGGAAGAAAAGCCTTATTTTTCACTAAGCCTAAGGAAGAAAAGTCCCCAGACTTGGAAAATATGGCCAAAATGATGCAGAAGCTTTCCAATAAAATCATAGATATGGAGAAAGAAAAGGAAGTACAAAAGTTTTATAAGCCATATTATAAGAAAAGAAAGGATAACCATCAGTCTCAACCTCCTCCGCACAATACTGCATCTATGAATTTAACAGAGGTAGGCTTGGATAATTTTTGCACATTCCACCAACAGCCACACTCTGAGAAGAATTGTCCGTAGTGGATAAATTCGATGACGTTGGTCATGAATCAACTGTTAGATTCTAGATTGACAAAAGAAGGAAATGAAGAAGGAAAGGAAAACTCTACTTCTACTTCCACTAAAGAGCAGGAGGAAGAAACCATGGCTTTATGGATTTCTGTCTCGTTATTTGACGCTAAAGAAGAAAAGACTTAGGGGTGTGAAGACGTTATGGAGACCAATGTAGCCACGAGGAGCCAAGGGACGGTTAATGAAGACAGTCTTATACTTCCAAAGATTAAGAGGCTGCAGAGAAATGTTAAGAAGAGATTTCAAGACAAGTCTTTGGCTGATACAATTCCAGAATTCACTATTACCAGCCAAAGTCCTAGACAAAATGATACAACGACCAAGCCAAATGAAGGTAAGGAGAGTGCTGATAGGCCTCATCCCATGGAACAGCAGATGGATTATGACATTGTGGAGGATTTAAAGAAGATAAAGGCGAATGTTCCACTATTCGAGATGTGCAAAGTGCCACAACAAAAAGAAAGGCTGTTGAGAGCCCTTGAAACATTAGATGAGAAGACGCCCACTAACAATCAACCAGAAGAAGAAGAAGAGATTGGAGAGAACAGCAGTGGAGGTAAGTCCAAGCACAAACATCCACCTTTCCTCCTTACTTTCGAAATCTTTAACTACAATGTACATAATTGCTTAGTAGATTCAGGGGCCACTGTTAATGTCATGCCGATATATGTCTGTAAAAGAATCAATGGGCAGCCCAAGCCATCCCCGTGGAGAGTAGTTCAGTTGGACAGGACAGATGTGAAGGTAATTGGTGAGATGGAAGATGTCCTAGTCCGTCTGGCTTCGAATAATAAGGTATGCCAGGTCATTAATATCGTGGTGGCTGATATACCAGATGCATACGGCCTTATCCTGAGCAGAGATTGGTCGGCCAAACTTAATGGATATTTCGCTTCTGATTGGTCACATTTGTGGTTGCCATACAAAGGAAGTCCGAACCAGATCAAGATTTTAAGAGAGCCTCACATGAAGTACAATGTTACCTGACTTGAAGAGAAGAATGAACCTGTGGATTCTGTCCTGGGAAACTATTTTATTAAGATGGAACCAGGTAATTACCAAGCAGAAGAAGCCAACAACACATCTGATACCCAGCTTAATCTCCTTCGATTCTCATAGGCTGATGAGATTGACTGTAAAATAGTAGACTTAACAGTAGGAATAGATTCATTTTCAGTAGTTAGTAATTTTTGGACTTTATTTTTTGATGGCTCTAAGACATTAGAAGGGTCAGGGGCTGGCTGTGTCCTGATTGACCCACAGAAGAATAAACATTTCCTTTCATGTAGATTAGAGTTTGAGTGTACTAATAATACAGCTGAGTACGAAGCACTAGTGCAGGGACTAAAGAAGGCAATTGAATTAAAGGTAAGTAATCTAAAAGTTTTTGGGGATTCTGAAATTAATGTGAAACAAATCCAGAATCAGATACATTGTATATCTCCTCACTTAAAAGCTTACCAGAATGAGGTATGGGATTTGCTGAAATATTTTAATGCATTTAACATTATTTCAATTCCAAGAATAAAAAACGCAGCTGCTAATCTTTTGGCCACATCATCCGCTAGACTCGTACCCACTAATAATCGATGTTTTGTCGAACTGCTTTTCAGGCCCTCTGTACCTGATATGATTACGAACCTACGAGTGTTTGATGATGACCAGTAGATCATAGAATGTTTAACGAATGAGGAGGTGTTTAAAGGAGCGATCATAGACGATGAAGAGCATCAGGCTGAGATGAAATACGATAATTTCATTCCTAAAGGAGTCAGAACGTTGGAAAAAATGTTCGATTTAAATGAAAAATTCAGAAGACCACCGAACGTGAAGACCCATAGCTCATCGCTACAGTTCGAGCTGATAAATTTGGGCACTGAAACGGCTCCTAAGTTCGTGAATCTCGGCAAATGCTGTTCACCAACAGAAAGAGACAAATTCATCGGTCTATTTAAACAATATAGAGATGTTTTCGCGTGGACGTATGAATATTTGAAAACGTATGACACCAGCATCATCAAGCATGTTGTCCCCATTAAAGCAGGCGTCAAGCCATATCAGCAACCTTTGAGGAAAATGCACCCGAAATTGGAACCGCTGATTCAAAGTGAAGTGAAGAAGTTATTGGACGCAAGAATCATCTTCAAAGTCAGACACTCTGAGTGGGTATCAAATCTGGTACCAGTAAGGAAAAAGTCTGGGGAAATCAAACTCTGCGTGGATTCCAGGAACTTAAACCGTGCATCAGATAAAGATAACTATCCTGTGCCACCCATGGAGCAACTGCTACAAATGGTTTCAGGTTCTGAACTGTTTTCATTATTAGACGGTTTCTCTAGCTACAATCAAGTGTTGGTAGCCGAAGAAGATAGAATAAAGACAACGTTCAGGACCAAATGGGGAACTTTTGCCTATAGAAGGATGCCCTTTGAACTGATTAATGCTGGAGCGACATTTCAGAGAGCTATGGACATAGCTTTCCACGGACTGATTGGGCGAAGTGCTGTAGTGTACCTTGATGACATTACAATATTCTCGAAGAAAAGAGGAGAGCACGTGTTTCACCTAAAGCAAATTTTCGAACGCTGTCGGAAATATGGCATCTCCCTCAATCCTAAGAAATGTGTGTTCGCTGTCACGGAAGGCAAGTTGCTGGGGCACATAGTTTCAAAGCAAGGGATCTCCATTGATCTAGAAAGAATTAAGGCTATTGAACAAATCCCCTTGCCCCATAATAAAAAGGGAATGCAATCATTCATGGGAACCATAAATTTCTTATGAAGGTTTGTGCCTGATTTCGCTCAGACTGTTAAGCCGTTACAGCAGATGGTCAAGCAGAATGCTCAATTCAAGTGGACGAAAATTGAGAAGAATGCTTTCAGCAAAATCAAGACGGCTGTTGCACACGCACCCTCTTTGAAAAGCCTAGATTTCGATAAATATTTTATTTTATATACTTTTGCATCCGATGATTCGCTAGCCGCTGTGCTCACCCAAACGGAAGAAGGGGGGGATGAATTCCCAATCTCCTTTATGAGTACTGGTCTACAAGGGGATGAATTAAACTACCCAGCTATTGACAAGCAAGCTTACGCAGTATTTAAGGCAGTGAAGCAATTCAAGCCTTATATATTAAAAAATCGAACCAAAGTAATAGTCCCATACCCAGCTGTAAGATCCCTTCTCATACAGAAAGAGTTAGGAGAAAGAAGGGGCAACTGGGTAACGGCTCTTCAAGAATACGATCTTGAATTCAAACCAACCTCTATAGTGAAAGGACAAGGATTGTGCAAGCTTATGACTGAAAGTGGGAACAATGAAGAGCAAGCATGGGAGGATGAGGCTGAATTACATGTAATGGATGTATGTCCTTTGTTTACAACTCCCGAGTCTTGGTATAGAGACCTTGTGCATTACCCACAGTCAGGGCTGTTACCAGAACATTGGAATTCCAAGCAAAGAAGAGCACTACGTCTTAAATCGGCCTCCTATCAACTTGTTGAAGGAGTATTATTCAGAAAGAATTATGACGGGGTTCTCCTTAGATGTTTAGAAAAATAAGATGCGAAGAAAGTAATGTCAGAATTACATGACGGTCCCGTTGGGGGACATTATTCAGGAGATACTACAGCCCATAAAATCCTCAGAGCCGGTTACTATTGGCCTACACTCTTCAAGGATGCACATGCACATGTCAGGAAATGTGATATTTGCCAAAGATGTGGTGGGAGACAGCCTAAAGCAGCAGCACCTCTAAAGTCTGTAATGATCACGGAACCATTCGAGCAATGGGGGTTGGATATTATTGGAGAAATAAAACCGAATTCCTCTCTGCAGCACAAGTACATTTTGACCGCTACTGATTATTTCACTCGCTGGGTCGAAGCTATCCCGCTGCGCAAGATAAATGAGGATGAAGTCATCAGCTTTCTGCAAGATCATATCATGACCAGGTTTGGAGTTCCAATTTCGTTAGTTTTTTATAATGCTAAATACTTTTCATCAATTAAATTGACTGCATTTGCTCATGATAAAGGGATGAAATTGCATTATTCTGCTAATTATTATCCACAAGGAAATGGCATGGCTGAATCCTCTAACAAAAATCTGATTAGGATTTTAAAGAAGACTGTGGTAGAAAACCAGCGGAGTTGGCACTCAGCATTACCAAATGCCCTTTGGGCTGATAGAGTCACCCCCAAGTCCGCGATTGGAGTGTCTCCATATAACCTTGTCTATGGTAAAGAAGCCATCCTTCCTCCCAATATCATGCTACCATCTTCCATACTAGCTCAAGAGTCTAGGGGGTCGGATGATGAAGTTTTGCAAATAAGAATATATAATCTCCTGAAAGCAAAGGAAGCCAGATCTAAAGCCAAAGAACACTTCAAGCTACAACAAGAGTCAGTTAAGAGATGGTTTGACAAGCATAAAGTTGGGACAAAAGACTTTGAAGTAGGAGACTTAGTCCTCAAATGGGACCACCCCCATGATGAAAAAGGAAAGCATACCAAGTTCCAGCAGTTGTGGGTAGGCCCTTTCCAAATTGCAGCAAAGCTCGGCCCTTCTACTTACAAGTTACAGGATCTACAGGGGTTGAAAGAGAACTTGCCAGTAAATGGTTTGGTTCTCAAGCCTTATTTTTCTTGAGTCTGTTTGATTTCTTCTGTCTTGTATATAAATAACTCGTCTGACTGTCTTTTGAGTCATGTTTTTTAGTTTGCTTTAGTTTAAGTTTTATTGATTTCAATAAGGGGAATAAACCCGCGGTCGCGTGGAGGACATCAGAGTGCTTGGGAAAGATAGACATTTTTGAATCTCAGACTGTATATTGCTAAAAGAATTTCTTCTAGTTTAGTCGTTTTCTCGAATAATTCTGTGTGCATTGAAGTCCTGCTTAATCCTTGTGTAATAAATCGGATTCAGAGAGTCTGGAATACTATGTTGGGGTTCCATCCACATCACACTTAAAGTGTCCTAAGGAGTGACAGCCGAGGACCCATGGAAAGGAGCAAGGTGAACAGTATATTAAATATAAATGATCCCATGCTAAGAAACAAATTCCAAAAGGCAGATAAGAATCAAAGAACTCATATGAAAAGCATCATACATCAAAGCAGATGCTGAATCATAAGTACTAAATTGCCGAAAGATCCTCTCCGTCCGTGAGCTTAAACTTGAAATACACCACTCACACAAAAGGACACTATGGGATAGAGGATCCTGAATCAAAATTCAGTAAGAAAGGCATGTAAGCAAACTCATAAGAAAAGGGACAAAAGTCCAAAAGTACAAAAGTACTAAAATGGCATGGGAATGAGGAACAAATGAATATTTTTGTTTACCATATGCTACAATCCTGTGGTGTCCAAAGTTATTATCCACCTCAAGACAAAAGTAATAATGAAACTCATCCTCTGGCCTCAACATAGTTATCTGGACTTAACGATTCTGGTTTCCACTCTCCCTAATTGGACTGTCATCAATGATTAAGGGTACACACTTCGGTCATTTGAGAAATCCATATTGCTGGAAGAATTCAATATGATGCTTTTGCTGTTAAACAGTCTGTCACTCAAATATTAATCGCCCAGAGATCTAGGTTCACCAGGTAATCGCCAGTTGTTGCAGCCGCAACTTTTTCCCCAAATTTCTTAAATTTGGGACCCCTCCTCATGATTTTTGCTTTGATCATTGAATCCTTTGAGTTGTTGATCTGTGTTTAATTTTTAATGACTACAAAGCCTAACTCTTGACCAAGGTTTAGATTTTGATTGCGTTGAAGTTTATGGTGAGTTGTAACTTTTAAAGTTTGTTGTTGCTTATTGATCAAACCAGTTGTCTATGATGTGGTTGCCGTTTCAGAAGTATGACAGGTCGCTGTCCATTGCCGAATGTTTAAAATTGACTGAAGCACTTAGTTTTTCCAGTGGATCGGGAGTTTTTCTTGTTTTAATCAGAAGCTTTAGCCTTTTCCCGTCCGTCATTGCGGCTCCCAAACTGTTTTTTCATCCGAAGTGTGAAAAGCCCCGATTGCCGATGCGTTTTAACCTGAATCGGTCGCGTACCCGAGTTGTTTATCCGTCCGCCGTTGCGGCTATGGAAGTCATTTGGCTCCCGAATCGTAAAGTCGTCCGATTCCCGACTGAGGGTTCTTTCTCCCGCCCACGATTCACATCATTTTAGCGCTTGTCTTTCCACCGTTGCAGATGCCCGAGCGGTTTGGCGTCCGACGTCATTATCATCCGACTTCTGATTGAAGCGTTTCCCACCTGCGTTGAGTATCTTTAGCCTTCTCTTGTCCGCCGTTGAGGCCAGGAAAGTCTTTCCACGTCCGATGCCAAAGCTTGCTGACTACCGATTTATAACCTTCCCGCCCAAGGCTTAATCGAGACTCTATCCGGATGCAACTGGCTATTTTCTTGTGGATTGACCGTTCCGAACAGATAATTTTAATGTGTAAAATCCCATTCCAACGAATGATGCACCATAATTATTTTGCAGGAGGAATTCGATGGACTGTTGAAGCGATCCGGAGTAAAGGCTTGGCTTGGTCAGATCGAAACCGGCAGGGTCACAATGAAGACAAAGCAGAGAAAAGGACAAAACAAGAAAACGACAGAGGTAGAGACTAGGAAGACCTATCAGTTACTGATCAAGAGATGAACGCTCACAGAAAATAATTGGGAAGACAAAACAGCCAGAAGAAGAAGCTGAAACGTTTGGAGAGACTGGAAAGTCAGATGTTGGGGGATCCCTAACGATCGGGGGTGTAGTTTAAATACTGTAAAGATAGGACTGATGAGGGACTTTTTCCCTCGAAAAATTTGTAAACTATTTTTGGCTTGTAAGAGGAACTACTTCGTTTTACAAATCAGAAACTGCAATTTTGCCTGCTGGAGAAAGCGAAATGTGGAATGTATCAATGCGACTAAATGAATAATGTTGAAGAGGAGATATTTTGTTTTCAGCTGTGTTTCATTTACTGTGAGAGTATTTAACTTCCTGAACCTATGTTCTTGTTGAATGTTCTTCAGTATCTTTTAGGATGTTTTCCATTGTGAGTAATAAATGTTGTTCATAAAATAATCGGCTATCTGGTTGTTCAAATATCTGTAATTGTTCATGTGTTTTGAATGAAGTATCAGCTATCTGTAACTCTTCATAATGCACGAACAAAATGTATTACCCACCAATGAATGATAACTTTGCTCCCTAGGGATAGTTTAGGTAGTTAGTTTATTTTCGTGTTGTATGTGTTTTGGGTGCTTGTGAACCTTAAGACAAGAGGTAAAAACCTGTGCATCACATTGTGACTGTTCCTTGCATCTTTATCACCCTGCATTGGTAGTTAGGCACTTGCATATCATACATTAAGTCAAAAAATACAAAATTCACGGTGGACCGGGCCGCAACCGGTAAAACCTTTGTTTTGTTACTTGACCTACGGTAGCCGGACCGCAAACCGGACGGATTCCCTATACCAAACAGTCAACGGGCTAGTTGGGAACGTTGATTGGGGAGAATCCCTTACTGTTGTCGCCTGCGAATTTCGGGGCCCCAACACCTTTAATTTTAGAATATTCAGAATTATTTTCAAACATTGCCATGGCTTCGACAGAACTCAGAAGTTGTGATTGCAGAGATGGGATTAGAGGGAGAGTGCAGGCATTGCAGACATGGTT
The DNA here is from genome assembly GCA_001517045.1 of Pseudotsuga menziesii. Classification (NCBI taxonomy): domain Eukaryota; kingdom Viridiplantae; phylum Streptophyta; class Pinopsida; order Pinales; family Pinaceae; genus Pseudotsuga; species Pseudotsuga menziesii. The sequence goes on from LPNX010172496.1 coordinate 498,825, forward strand.
CGATTTCTTAGATTTCCTTACAGCGTTCAAACAATCGTCGTCTTCTTCAATATCTGATCCGGAGGTGGACTCAATTCGATCCAGTGACTCAAAGAATTGATCCTCCTTCTCATCAATATAGTTGTTCATTGTGTAAGCATGGCCTTGAATGCCCGCTCGGTAAGCAGCGTGGGCTCGAACACATGGAAGTTTCAATAACAAAACAACATACACATCAAAAATATAAACCCTACTTACCCTTCAATTCAGAACACAGGCTCGATCCCTTAGTCTTAATCATCAACAACCGATTCTTCCCTAAAATTCACAAGCGAATCCAAATGAAGCCATTCCCAGACGCTGCAGGATCGATTCCCGAGCAGGCCGCAAGAAGATCCAGAGATCAAAATCATGTTTCCTCTTCCAAACCCCTTCCTCTTCCTCATCCTCTTCAAACCCTGGGGAGGATGACCAAGAAGAAAAAGAAGCAGAAGCCCGAAGAATTAGTCCAAGCAGGCCTGGAAATTGACGGCCTTTGGAACGTTTTTTCCCATTTCAAACATATTTGACATTTATTTATAAAATTGAAACGTTAACATTTATTTATAAAATTGAAACATTAACTGGACATGAAAAAATTCAAAGTGTATATTTCAGGTTTACGAATATATATCTCCAGTCTTAAATATTAATAATGGTTTCATAATTATTAATAATGGTTTCAGGGTGCAGGCTCTAAGCTCTATCCTTTATTAGTTATTACGAATGGCATTGGTTGGCCTGTGCATAACCGCATACCATAACTATTTGATACTTACAATAATTGTTCTTCCCTTCCACTGCAGTTTCGATGGTTTGAAAATTGTAATGCAAGCCAACATGTAATGTCAGTGTGCCATCGGTTTTCTGCTAGGTGAGATGCGTTCGCAATGGATTGAACCCATTTCCTGCCAAATCCTATATCAGCAGCATGCTCCCAGTATCCACCATTCCATTTCATTATTGTTTGTTTGTGGCCAAGTGGTTGTGTAAGAGTAAGGTTTTTGCTCCAGTATTCCAAGAGATAATAGGTTTGAAGTTGTGGGAAGGAAGTTGTAGAAGAGCGTTGGGCAGAGACTTGGAGGTTGGAGTTAGTGAAAGTGGAAGGAAGAAAGAGGTAAGCATAAGATCATTAAATTATTAACAACCCAGATGTTTTAAGATTATGCAATCTCCATATCTATTTATTTGTAATTTAATAAAATCCATATTTGTTTGGTCAGTATACATCAACAAATATTGGATTTGCAGGGTCATCTATTTTTGTGTTTGTTTTAGAATAATATAATCATGTACTCATTTAAATCAATTTAAAAGTTGTTTTTTTTTAAGTATTTGACAACCACTTTTAAAATCATTTAAATCATTTTAAAAAGTTTTTTTTTGATATTTGACCGTCATTTTAAGAGATTTTATTTATTTTTAAATGTATTTGACAATCATTTTAAGAGTGTTTCCTACTATAAATACATGACAGTTATTTTAAAAGATTTTCTTTGCAAAAGGTTCCGCTTTCTATATCAGATAAATAGGGCAGTATTGCTGGTTCCTGATGATTTTCCAGAAATGATGCCAAGGCTGATTTTGAGATGCATTTTCCGAAATTGGTGATCCTTAGCAACAATATTCAGAGCTTGATTTGCGGGCTGGCTGGCCTCTTATATATGGTATTGAAGGATTTTTATGTTTCATCTCTGGATGGTCTAGAATTGGTTTTTTTTATCAGCATGATTTTTATCAGCATGATTTTATCAGCATGATTTTTCTGAGACTATTTCAGCATGCTAGTTTTGCTCTGATATCTTTGCTTCTGATCACCTTTTGATCTGAGCTGATTTATCAGGAGTGATGATATAAGTCTGCTATGAACAGACTTAGTTTATTTCATGTACAAATGCTTATTTTCTGTTTGGAAAGGATTTAGTGAACATTATGATCTTATGATTTGATGATGATGAATATTAGATTTGGATTGTGGATTTGTGCTTTTTTAGGCAAATATTGTAACTGACAACTTTTTGTTGAAATTTGTAAAATGGACTATGAGGGCCATCTACTCAATGTGAATAAAGTTATTTACGATTTTTTTCTTTGGAAAAAAAAAAAAAAAGATAAATAGGGCAGTTCCTACTATTGATCAAAAATGCTAGAGAATTGGGACTTATTTTCGTAATATATTATCTTTATCTTTGATCGTCATAGAGAGAAAAACCATCGAGTTATGATCTTTCCCATGAATATTGATCTCGTTCCTCTCTTGTAGACGATGGGTAGGCATTTAATAATTTGTTGGATACTTGCTCGCTTTTTAATACCAAATTCTACAGTAGCAATTGCTTTTTATCCAATTGATTTAGTTGATCGTCATGATTTTAGAGAAAACTTAATGTGAAAAGCATGGAAATCCAAGGCCATCTTTAAATTTCCATTTGACAGGCAGAATAGTTTTGAATTTCCAGGCTCAAGTCCAAGGCACCAAATCCACATCACTCTTACCCTCGGTTAACCAAAACATAACAAAACCCCAAACCTAGAATAGTAAATATAACCTCGGGATCAAAATTTTGTTACCTGCCCGACGACATTAAGACGCCGGTTCTTCCTGTCGAGGCTTGCCTCTAGTGCCAGCAAGATCCAATCGTACTTAGGGCCTTCCCCTCGACACGTGGGACCATCTGTCAAGGTGAAACCGACAGGTGTCAGCGACTCACCCGATGAATCATGAAAGCTCAGGGTTGACGTGAGAGATGGTGTGTGTGGGGTTTTCAGGGGCTACGAAGCGTCGATTGTGGTTTTCGGGGTCTACGAAGCGTTGGGATCGAGTATTTTATAGATCTAATTTATTCCCTATTGTTCGTGTGCACTGCGATGGTGCTATTGGTGCGAGTGGAGATCACGTGTTCGAATACCGGTGGGACGTTCACAAAACCCCCGTGTGACTGAGACGTCAGCATCATTATCATCATATTCAGGCAGCCATTATGGGGCTTTTAATAAAAGTAAATTGCGACACACAGGGAGAAGGCATGGTGGACACTGGAGGGTTAGCTTCACAAGGGAAAAATCGTGGAAACCTCTTGCTTTTCCATCTCTTAGAATCTTTCCACGATCTTCTTCCCTGTTATGTTATCTTTCTTCCCAGATTTCGTATCAAAACAATCCATATGCTATTATGTACATGAATGATTTCCTTGGATCTAGTTTAAATCGATTTCCTTGTGAAATGTCACCAGCTGTACTGCACGAATCGCCGTTAATTTAGATCATAATTGCGAGATTTAAACGTGTCTTCACGCTTTCGACGCGTCTGCTCTGATCAAATGAATATACCTCTTCCTTCATCTATCCTTTCATTAATGTGACCTGCACTCGCGTCCACTTATGATTGGCAGTTAAACAGTACTCCCGAGTCCAGGCTCATCCATCCCCTGTTAGCAAGCCGGATTCAAAACTCCGACAGCAGAATTCACATCGCACTAAAGGTACAAACACGTAGAAGGATTTAATTTGGGCCTAGCAATGAGGAATCTTTCAAAACCATTTCTCATTGAAGAACGTCTTCGACGTAATTAAATGCGCTTTGTAATTTGAAATATTATACATGTAGTCTACATAAGAACACACCAAACAACAAGAACATAGATTAACCTCTAAGAAAAAACGACTATTGTGGGAAGCATGTAAATCCGATGTTAAACCACAAAAACCTATTTTTAGAAGGACAAATATGTGAGTAGAAATGTCATATATAACAAGTATATATGACGAAATTATGAATAGTGACCTAAATGTTTTGAATCCTATGGGCTATGAGGTGTAGAAAATTAGTTAAGGGGGAGTATATGAAGAAAGTTTCTATATATATAGTCAAACCTATTGTGCAACCTCATCCTAAACTCATCGAAAAATTTGAACCTAAACCGAACCTAATCCTTGTCGAACGTGAACCTGAACCAAACCTAATCCTTGCCAAACCCGAACTGTGTGACTTAGGGGTTGACCACTGAACTTGCACTGAGATTAGGACACTGAAATGCAACAATGCTTTTGACGAGATCTGCATTTAGGGAATCACTACATTTGTTTAAACAGATCCAAAATTTTGTTGAAGAACTCTATTAGGGAATCACTGTGTGAGATTAGGGCTTCCAAGAGGCCTCTAAAAACCTTCGACCTAGGCTAAGATTATCCACCTCGTTTGAATGCTAAATTTGACTTTTATGGCCTGGTTGACTATTGATTTAGGCCCATCATTACTAGTGAATATGTTGAATTTGAACTGTTGATTAGGTCATCCGATTTTGACCTCTGGCACACTTCACTGCATAATTAGATCAACTCTTGATCTTTCAGATTAGGACTGACATTTTTTGTTCTCGGGCTTCTTCAAACAATTCAGAGAAGACCCAATCATTTTGCATAGTTCTCAACAAACTTTGTTCGTGAGAGATTGACTCATCATTCCATAATTCTACTAATTTTACTTGTCTTTGATAGTAAAAGACCAAGTTGAGATTTGATCAGTTCTTGTGACAACAATTCCAACACCGATTGCCAACAAATTCCCCCGTTGGAATTGATGTCAACACACAGCTCCCCTTGACGATTAGCTCCCTTCTTCCCCTTTGACATCAATGGAAAAGGAAGTGGAGAAGAGAATGTGACTAAAACTTTCTTTTGATTGCTTTTATGGATGTTAATTGCTTCCTTTTTTCTATTCCTGGAGTCTCTACAAGATTCCGAGTCTATCTTACTGCTAATCCTATAGCTTCAATGGGCGTTGACATCATATGGCTCCCATAACCAATGCAAAAGCAACAATTAATTTAGAAGGGAGATAACTCCCAGCTTCTGCCTAAGATATTCAAATGTGTCTTTAGGCAAAGGTTTGGTGAAAATGTCAGCAACCTGTTCCTTAGTGCTCACATATTCCAATTTCACTTTTTGTTCGCTAACTTGCTCTCGAAGGAAGTGGTACTTGATAGTTATGTACTTAGTCTTTGAGTGCATGTCAGGATTTTTAGATATACTTATTGCACTGCCATTGTTACAATAGATTGGTGTAGGCTAACTGTTGTCGACTTGGATTTCTTCTAAGGACTGTTTTCTCCACAAAATCTGAGTGCATCACTCAGTGGCAGCTATGTATTCAACCTCAGCGGTAGACAGTCATATGGATGACTGCTTTCTGCTTGACCATGCTATCAAGCAATTAACTAAGCAGAATGCATTACCACTTGTGCTTTTTCGATCCTCTAGATTACTTGCCCAGTCTGCATCAATGTAAGCTTAAAGATCAAACTTTTGATTCTTGGGATACCAAAGCCCAAACTCAGAGGTACCTTGAGATACCTGAAGATATTTTGACTGCTGTCACATGAGATTCTTTTGAACATGATTGAAATATCACCACCATTCCAGCAGCTAGCATGATGTCAGGCCTAGAGGTTGTTAAATACAACAGGATTCCAATCATTGACCTATAGAAGGTGGCATCGACTTGTGGGGATTGATCATTTTTGTTGAGCTTGCAACTAGTGGTCATAGGTGTACCTATATGAGCACATTCTGCTATCCCAAATCTGTTATGCATTTCCTTTAGATACTTGGACTAAGATATGAAAATACATTTTGGAGTATGGGAAATGTAGTATCCCAAATCCCGATATTTTCTAATTCTAAGCAAATACGCTAATACAACCGGGCATGCAAACTGCCATACAAAAATCCCTATTTTATAGCAAAAATTAGGGTTAGGGTTTGTGGGATAGAATGAACACTTACCACTGATAAGCTGGTTGGACTACTCCTGAGAGAGTATGCATGCATCAAGAACTGAATCGGAGATGAACTAATATCTTCTGCTTCTGGTGAAACCTCAGTAGCACGAACCCCATATCAGCTAAGGGTGACGTTTTCAGTGAAGGACGTGTTCGATGAAGCTGCTGATTTGCAGGGCCGATAGCCTTCCCGTGCTGGAGAGAATGCATGGCACATGCGGAAGCTCTGAGGTCTCTAGGTAGGATAGCGAATTGTTCTAGAGGTGCAACTGCTCACGCCCTCCTAATCCCGAAATGGCTGATAACTTCTTAGGATGAGCACGATCGGATATGATAATCATCGAGTACTGGAGTAAGATGTCGATGATGAGAATGGTGCCTGGGTTGTGAAGTAAAACTGAGATCTGAAGACCCAATGAATGATTAGGGCTTTCTGGCTGAAAACCCCTTACGGCTGCACACGTGCCCCTGCAACAATCTCTGCAGTATACTTGATAACTATGAATGAATGGAAGAGCAAATGGTGAACCTGTATGGCTTACCCTGAATGAGACTAGGGCAGATATCTCACTGCTGAAACCCCGCTAGCTGAAGACGTCGTCTCCAACCCCAACTGCTGTGCTGCACGTTGTGCTGCTATTCAAGAGCTCCAAAATAATAATCATCAAAAGTGAGTCTCCTTTCACTTTATCTTCCTTTTATAACTTTCAACTGCGAAAAACCTAATTTTTGACCTAATTAGGTCACTTTATTTTCTAATTTGCAGTTGACTTGCATGCATGCGCATGGAGACTTAAATGAGTGCATGCATCATTAAATAATGCTTAGGTGGCATGCATGATGGTGGCCTTTGGCCCTGGTGGCCCTTCTTGACCTAATGGTGATAACATGATGATGCCCTAGATTTTCTATAGATGGCATCAGCCTTTAGATGATTCCCTAACTATTAGTAACCGCTCGAACCCACAAGAATCACATAGGTTAGCAGTTTTGGTCCTCAATGCCTAATCAGATGAGGACATTACAGTCCTCCCCGCTTGATATTGCTTGTCCTCAAGCAACTGCAAACTAGGATGCTGCAATACCTGTTCACCTTCCCATGTGGCATCCTCTGGTGGTAGTTCCTTCCACTGAACCAAGTATTCGCTAATTACCCTTTTCCTGAGTTTCCTTTCTCTAGTCTATATGCTCCGATCAGGAATCAGTATTAGTAGTCCTTCATCATCTAAAGGAGGTAATTCTGTTGATGGAGCAATGTGTTGCCCAAGGGTCTTTTTCAGGTTGGACACATGGAACACATTGTGAATTTTACTTTCCTGTGGTAGTTCTAGTTCATATGCCACCTCTCCCATCTTCCTGATTATTTTGTAGGGTCCATAGAAGCGAGGTTTTAACTTTTCTGCTCCTTTCTTCTTAAGCGAAGACTCTCTGTAAGGTTGGAGCCTTAAGTATACCAAATCCCCTACCTCAAAGCTCCGCTCCATCCTGTGTTTGTTTGCATATAACTTATGCCGATTCTGGGCTGTTTGTAAGTTTTCCTTCAAGATTTTAAGAATATCTTGACTGTCCTGTATCCAATCATTTTCCTTAGGAGCCCAACTGTCTCCAAATGCCAAATCTGCATAGTCCAAGGCCTCATAGCCATATAATGCCTTAAAAGGAGTCATCCTAATAGACATGTGATAGCTAGTATTGTAGCAATACTCCCCTAAGTGTATCCATTTGATCCAGGTTCACTGCTGCCTTGTTACGTAGTTCCTCAGTTATCCTTCAATCCACTTGTTGACTATTTCAGTTTGTCCATCGCTCTGAGGATGATAACTCGTGCTGGTAGCCAGTTCGGTCCCCACTAATCTGAATAGTTCCTACTAGAAGGCACATGTGAATCTGTTATCTCGATCACTGAAAATGGTCTTAGGTAACCCATGTAACTTGAAGACATCCCTGAAGAATAACTCTGCTACTTGAGCTGCAGAGTAATCTGATGATATAGAAAAGAAATGTGCAAACTTGGCCAGTCTATCAACTACTGCATATAAACAATCTCGCCCTTGGACCTTGGGAAACCCTGTAATGAAATCCATAAAGACGCTTTCCCACTTCTGTTCTGGAATTGGTAGTGGTTGAAGCAACCCTGCTGGATGAATGTTCTCAATCTTATTTTGTTGACAAATGCTACATTCCCGTACGTGTTGCATAACTTCCCCCTTGAGGCCCTTCCATGAGAACCTCTCTCGAATCTATTTATAGGTCTCTAAGAAACCCTAATGTCCTGATAATGGAGAGTCATGTGCTGCTTGAATGATCTTTTTCCTCAACGTGGATTCTAGGACGAGGTATATCCTGTTCTTGTAATAGATGATGTCATCAACAATCATGTACCTGTCATCCTGAATTTGTCCATCCAATTATTCGCAAGTGAATTTATTTTTGGAGTATTCTACTAAGAGAAGTTCCCTCCAATCTGTGGATATACTCCTGAGAGATAGTGAGGTGGGACGCCTGGATAATGCATCAGCTACTACATTATTCTTACCCTTTACATACTCGATATCAAAATCATAGGCTTGTACTTTGTTGACCCATTTCTGCTGGCGCTCATTCAGTTCCTTCTGCTCCAGGAAATACTTAAGGCTGTTATGATCTGTTTTGATTTTGAACTTACTGCCCACTAGGTACTGTCTAAATTTCGTGAGAGCATGTAAGATGGTTAGCATCTCTTTATCATATATGGATTAGTGGCGGTCGTAGTTCTTCAATTTACGACTCTAAAATGCAATAGGGTGATGATTTTGCATCAATACTGCTCCTAACCCTTCCCCTAAGGCATCACATTCCACTACAAAGGGTTGTGAGAAGTCTGGTAATGCTAAAACTGGACAGGAACTCATAATAACTTTCATCTCCTCGAAAGTTTTCTGTTCCAAGTCTGTCTAGGTGAATGCTCCCTTCTTTGTGAGATATGTGAGGGGTGTTGCAAATTGGGAGAATCCCTTAATGCACCGTCGATAATAGGTGCACAGTCCTAAGAAACCTCTCAATTCTGTGACTGTTTTTGGCGTGGGCCAATCTCTGATAGATCGGATTTTCTGCATTTCAACCTGTACTCTTTCCTCATTGATTATGTGCCCTAGGTACATCATTTCCTTCATGCCAAATTCACACTTGGACATTTTCGCGTAAAGCGAGTGTTCTTCTAGAATGCTCAGTACTTCGTCCAGGTGTTTCAGATGCTCCTCCCATGTTTTGCTGTAAATCGGGATGTCATCAAAGAATACTGGCAGAAACTTACGTAGTTGAACTTGGAGGGTATGGTTCATGCATGACTGAAAAGTGGCTGGAGCATTGGTAAGTCCAAAAGGCATGACCAAAAACTCATAGTGACCATAGTGACAGTGAAAAGTTGTTTTGGAGATGTCTTGGTCCCTTACTTGGATCTGATGGTACCCCGAGCAAAGATCAATCTTGGAGAAGTATTTGGCTCCTCGAAGTTCATCCATGAGTTCATCAATTCTAGGGATGGGATACCTGTTCTTAATGGTCTTTTTGTTGAGTGCTCAATAGTCGATGCACATTCGCAGTGTACCATATTTCTTCTTGACCAATACTACTGAGGATGCGAAGGGGCTAGAACTAGGTCGAATGTATCCAAGCTCCAGTAATTCTTTGATTGTTTTCTTGATCTCATCCTTGTATATTTTGGGATGTCGGTAAGGAGTGGTGATGACTGCTTGTGTCCCCTCCTCTAGCTCAATAATGTGTTCAAAGCCTTGGTCTGGCAGTCTACCTGATGGAAGGTCCCGAAAAACCTTTTCATGCTTCTGTAGCAAGGCCTGAATGTCACTTGGGTGTCGTGTGCTAGTTTTTGGGGGTTTCCTAAAGGTGACCAAACATTTTGCCGCCCATTTTATATCATCCTATCGGAGTATTGCCTTCATTCTCTGTGACGAGACCGGTTTTGGGGGATAAGTGTTCATGCCCCTCAAAACTACTCATTTGTCGTCTGGCCCCTGGAATTCCATTTCCATTGCCTTGTAGTCTGTTGTGTATTTCCCTATGGAATAAAGCCACTGAACACCCAATACTACATGAGTATCCGATACATCTACTGCATAGAAGGAATATGTCATCTGATAGTTACCTAAGGTGACATTCAATTTTGGAATCCAGTAGTTGCACTCCATGCTGGAGTTCCCAGCTACTGCTACAGTGAATCCTTCGAACTTCTCGGTCTTAATACCTCTCTTGGCTACCTAAGCAGAGTCAATGAAATTGTGGGTTGCTCCCCCATCAATCAATACTCCTACTCTGTGACCCTGTACTACTCCTCTGACCCTGAGAGTATGGAATATTGGTACTCCAGATAATGTAGCAATGAATCCCTTTGGTGTATCACCCTGGTGTGATTCTTCCTCAGCCACCCGTAGTTCTTCTGTGGCCTCCTGCTCATAGTCATCCTCATCATTGTCCGAATATACCTCAATGTAGTGAGCCTTCGCCTTCCCTGCACACCTGTGTCCTGGCACCCATGGTTCCTGACAAGTTAAACATAGTGATCCAGATGGAGATCGGTGGCCACCCACCTATTCCACTGGCTCAAAACAATTATCCATTGTGACAGTTTCCTAGTTATTTTTCGGCAGTTTTTCGAGTCCTAAACTTTCGGGGCCGTTTTGAGGCCTTAAACGACGTTTTTTGGATATTTGGGGCCAAATGGTTACCATTGGCATGCATTTGGCCGACCAAAAGTTGTAAATCTTAGACAGACATTTCTAACGAGCTATCGAACGCCCAAATCGGAGATCGTATGCAAAAGTTATGACCCCAGGAAGTTGACTGCTCAACTTACCACCGTGGGGCCGCAAACTTTATGGCGGTTCATCTTCTAGGGTTACGTTTTGGGACTTTTGGGGTTCTCGCATCATTCTTATTATAAATAGGCCCCTTTGGCCTCATTTTGTAGAAATCTTGGCACGAATGAGCGTAGCAGCCACATCTCTTCTCAGAGATAGCTACCACCATTCTAGCAATTGTATTACAGTCTGTTCTATTTCCGCCATTTAATAGAATATGTTTTACTGTATCTCTGTTACCTTTGAAAAATGTCTATTATTATGACTCTGTATATGTTCTTTCATTTCGTTCACGCATAAATCCGGATCAGTGGTATCAGAGCAATCTGCTCTTTGATTGTTTCTCAGTGCATGTCCCCGACGAGGTCCGAGTATAGAGAGTTTGGTCTTGAACTATTTTCACTCAATCATTTTCGCCGTCCCAAACAACCTCCCATGGCGGAAGAAAAGAGAGACGACGGAGCAGGAGATCCTATCAAGTCGCTGCTCGAGGAAGCCCTCGACCGATAGAGGAACGAGATGATGGATAGTTTTGCCCAAATCCTTCAGTGAATGCCGGCTGCGGCAAGTGCATCTTCAACAAGCAGCCGGTTCGGGGATGCAAATCCCTTCAAGGTATAAGTTAACTTTGATATTCCTTTATTTGAAGGCAATATTGATGCAGATGCCCTCGATAATTGGTTGAATGTTCTAGAAGGGTATTTCTCTGTCCACAATTTTTTCGACAGAGAAAAGATCACCTTTGCGCTCCTTAAGGTAGTCCCCCATGTCCAAAATTGGTGGGGTACTTATTGTGAGCAAAACTCATCAGACGAGTCTGGAATGTTTGAAACAGATCCCACTTGGGCCTCTTTCATAGATGCCGTCAGGGAACAGTATTACCCTGTGGGAAACTATGATGACCAGTACACAAAATGGACCATTCTGCATCAAGAAAGGGACCAGATGGTGTCGGAGTACACCAAAAAATTTCATACTCTGCGGACAAAGCTGAGTATCAAAGACTCCGAGCGGCACCTCATCCTGAAATATTGCAGTTGTCTACATCGATACATCCGAACGGAGATGGACTTCCTCGACATATCTTCACTTGGATCTGCCTATCGCTATGTTGTCAAAATCGAGGAGAAATTTCGACAAAAGAACAAGCGAGACTCTGGACCTGCGAATCCACCACAGAAGCAAGGCAAAGGAAACCCTAGCCCGTAGAACACAGCAAAAGAAAACGACAACCAGTCCCCGCCACAAACAAAGAAGGGAGATCGACAGAAAAAGAAGGACACTGGTAAGTGGTGCGAATTTCATAAAAGCCCTTGGCACAACACTGATGAATGTCGCTCAAAGCAGTCATTAGTGGCCGAGATCAAATCTTCAGAATCAGATTCTGATTTTGATTCTGAACCCAATGCCACAGTCGCACCCAATGGGAGGCAGATCATTGATGCAGACCCCACTACCACTGTTGCTACCGCACAGATTCAACTAGACAGTCTTGAAGAGTGAGAGGCAGAGGGGCGCCTATTCCACTCGCAGATGTGGGTGAAGGGGATGCCTCTACAATTTGTTATTGACAACGGCAACCAAAAGAACCTGATCTCAGCAGAATTCGTCAAGAGATTGGAGCTTCCAACAACACCACACCCGCAACCTTACAAAATTGGTTGGCTAAGCCAAGGACGAGGTATCCGCATTACTGAACAATGCCTCCTATCATATGGCATCAAGCCTTTCCAAGATGAGGTACTGTGTGATGTGGCCCCACTTGAAGTTTGTGATGTTCTTTTAGGACAACCATATATGTGGAAGCGTCATGCTGTATATGAGTCACGGCCTCGCAGTGTCATTGTCACTTTGGGAGGACAACTCTACCGGATCCCAGAGACAGTTGCACCTACTACAGTCTCGCAGGGTAGGAAGATAAGCTCACACATCAGAAAATTATTCCTCTTCACAATTGCGTCTGAAGGAGAACATAAGATCACAGAGACCTCCACACCCTCTGCACAGGGTGTCTTTGCTCATCAGACACAAGAAGAAGACAGAGCCATTGTTTCCTCATCTATCCGAGTACCTCTACAATGCAAGGCCACGCATTCAAGGTGCTCATCTAGAAACAAACCATCCAGACAACAATTACAACCCTCTCGGGGTGCCAAAGAAAAGCAGCCTCTTCACTTCAACAAATGTCGCACCAGGAGATCAGCTCAACACACAGTTCGAGATATGAGACAGGATTCGACGCAATGGAGACCATTGCTTCCTAAGGAGGGAGGATTGATCCAGATGGAGATCGGTGGCCACCCACCTATTCCACTAGCTCAAAACAATTGTCCATTGTGGCAGTTTCCTAGTTATTTTTCGACAGTTTTTCGAGTCCTAAACTTCCGGGGCCGTTTTGAGGCCTTAAACGACATTTTTTGGAGATTCGGGGCCAAATGGTTGCCATCGGCATGCATTTGGTCAACCAAAAGTTGTAAATCTTAGACAGACCTTTCTAACGAGCTATCGAACGCCCAAATCGGAGATCGTATGCAAAAGTTAAGACCCCGGGAAGTTGACTGTTCAACTTACCACCGTGGGGCCGCAAACTTTATGACGGTTCATCTTCTAGGGTTACGTTTTGGGACTTTTGGGGTTCTCGCATCATTCTTATTATAAATAGGCCCCTTTGGCCTCATTTTGTAGAAAGCTTGGCACGAATGAGCGTAGCAGCCACATCTCTTCTCAGAGATAGCTACCACCATTCTAGCAATTGTATTACAGTCTGTTCTATTTCTGCCATTTAATAGAATATGTTTTACTGTATCTCTGTTATCTTTGCAAAATGTCTATTATTATGACTCTGTATATGTTCTTTCATTTTGTTCACGCATAAATCCGGATCACATAGTTTCTTCCTCCTCAAGTCTTTCCTAGTGTCCTCGTCTAACCATGTTTTCTTGGGAACATCCTGCTGGAAAGGTTTCCTGTCCTTGTCCCTAACAGGAAAGTTGGTTTTGAGCGGGAACCTGTTCTTGGGGATTGAATCCTGTAGATCTTTGGCTCTGCTAATGGAATCCTGCAGAGTGAGGGGCTTGTAGGATTTCACCCATCCCCGTAGTGGCTCTGTTAGGGCCTCAGTGAATAACATAGTCAACCTTATCTCTGACACATCTGTTACCATGACCACTATCCTCTAGAATTCTGAGATGAAGGATTCTGCACTACCTGTCTATTTGAGTTGAGCCAACTCCCTGAAATGTATCTCTGGATCCTTCCTGTCAAACTGATCCATGAGCTTCTGAGTGAACTCAGCGTAGGAGTGTATGGTGTTGTGACCCAATGTCACCAATTCGTGGTACCACCACTCGTGAGCCTCTCCGTCCAGGTGGAGTGTAGCCAATTTAATGGCATCTGTCTCTGTCATGGGATTGAGTTGGAAATAGGTATCCAATTTTTGAACCCATATCCTCGCTGAACCTCCGCGAGTCCCATCAAAGTTTGGGATGGTCAACCTACCCAAGGTCTTCTGCAACTCATAGTTGTGATTGAATCCCTTGTTGAAATTCCTAGGCATGTTCCTACTCTTCATGTTGCAGAAATACGAAAAAGACATAGCAGCATGAAACTCATCCCCTAAGTCTCTATATTCCTGCAAATAAGCCCCAAAAGGTTCGCTAGGTTCTACCTGCATGACTGGACCACCCACTGTATCTGCCAAGAAGTGAGGCATGGTAGGCCTGTTGGAAGGTATGCTATATATGTGCGGTGTATTCTGTATATTAGTGTACGCAACCTTTTCACTGCTTCTTGTAGATCCTCGATCTACCGGTGAGGGAGGTGTACTGTTGATACCTATTTCTGGTTTCGCAGATAATCTATTGATTGCATTGAGTACATCTTTTTTCCCTTTGGCTAAGTCTTGAAATGCAGATACTAAGTTGCAAAACTCCATCCTATCCTCCTCTTCTCCCGTTCCTTTCCCCTTATCAGAGTGTATACCTGTTTGTTCCATGTCTGAGCCGATATCCTCTAATTGGATATCCTCAAATTCCCCCGTGTATCTACTCTTTCTTCTCCTATAGTTTACAAAAGGGTCTCCTTCTGTATTCATCTATGTCTCATTTCTTAAGCCCACAGCTAGCCAAGAAGATAGCTCTAATACCACTGTAGTATCCCAAATCCTGATATTTTCTAATTCTAAGCAAATACGCTGATACAACTGGGCATGCAAACTGCCATACAAAAATCCCTATTTTATAGCAAAAATTAGGGTTAGGGTTTGTGGGATAGAAGGAACACTTACCACTAATAAGCTGGCTGGACTGCTCCTGAGAGAGTATGCATGCATCAAGAGCTAAATCAGAGATGAACTAATATCTTCTGCTTCTGGTGAAACCTCAGTAGCATGAACCCCAAATCAACTAAGGGTGATGTTTTCAGTGAAGGAGGTGTCCGATGAAACTGTTGATTTGCAAGACTGATAGCCTTCCCATGCCAGAGAGAATGCCTGGCACATGCGGAAGTTCTGAGGTCTCTAGGTAGGCTAGCGAATTGTTCTAGAGGTGCAGCTGCTCACGCCCCCCTAATCTCGAAATGGCTGATAACTGCTCAGGATGAGCACGATCGAATCCGATAATCATCGGGTACTGGAGTAAGATGCTGATGATGAGAATGGTGCCTGGGTTGTGAAGTAAAACTGAGATCTGAAGACCCAATGAATGATTAGGGCTTTCTAGCTGAAAAACTTTTACGGCTGCACACGTGCCCCTGCAACAATCTCTGTAGTATACTGGATAACTATGAATGAATGGAAGAGCAAATGGGGAACCTGTATGGCTTACCCTGAATGAGACTAGGGCAGATATCTCACTGCCAAAACCCCGCTAGCTGAAGACGCCGTCTCCAACCCCAACTGCTATGTTGCACGCTGTGCTGCTATTCAAGAGCTCCAAAATAATAATCATCAAAAGTGAGTCTCCTTTCACTTTATCTTCCTTTTATAACTTTCAACTGCGAAAACCCTAATATTTGACCTAATTAGGTCACTTTATTTTCTAATTTGCAGTTGACTTGCATGCATGCACATGGAGACTTAAATGAGTGCATGCATCATTAAATAATGCTTAGATGGCATGCATGATGGTGGCCTTTGGCCCTGGTAGCCATTCTTGACCTAATGGTGATAACATGATGATGCCCTAGATTGTTTATAGATGGCATAAGTATTTAGATGATTCCCTAACTATCAGTAACCGCTCAAACCCACAGGAATCACATAGGTTAGCGGTTTTGGTCCTCAATGCCTAATCAGATGAGGACATTACAGTTCTTGGGATACCAAAGCCCAAACTCAGAGGTACCTTTGAGATACCTAAAGATATTTTGACTGTTGTCACATGAGATTCTTTTGGACATGATTGAAATATCACCACCATTCCAACAGCTAGCATGATGTCGGGCCTAGAGGTTGTTAAATACAACATGATTCCAATCATTGACCTATAGAAGGTGGCATCGACTTGTGGGGATTGATAAATTTTGTTGAGCTTGCAACTAGTGGTCATAGGTGTACCTATATGAGCACATTCTGCTATCCCAAATCTGTTAAGCATTTCCTTTAGATACTTGGACTGAGATATGAAAATACATTTTGGAGTTTGGGAAATCTATAGTCCGAGAAAAAATGATCGTTCCCCAATCATGGACATCTCAAATTCACGTGCCATTACATCAACAAATTCGTGACTTAATTTATCATCATTACACCCAAAAATAATATCATCAACATAGACAACAGTTATTAAAAGTCCATTCTTTTCTGTTTTGAAGTAAATATTAATGTTTGCATTACCTCTTTTGAAACATAAATACAGCATGATTCCAATCATTGACCTATAGAAGGTGGCATCGACTTGTGGGGATTGATCATTTTTGTTGATCTTGCAACTAGTGGTCATAGGTGTACCTATATGAGCACATTCAGCTATCCCAAATCTGTTAAGCATTTCCTTTAGATACTTGGACTGAGATATGAAAATACATTTTGGAGTTTGGGAAATCTATAGTCCGAGAAAAAATGATCGTTCCCCAATCATGGACATCTCAAATTCACGTGCCATTACATCAGCAAATTCGTGACTTAATTAATCACCATTACGCCCAAAAATAATATCATCAACATAGACAACAGTTATTAGAAGTCCATTCTTTTATGTTTTGAAGTAAATATTACTATTTGCATTACCTCTTTTTAAACATTGTTGGGAGAGGTATTTGTCTAACCGATCATTCCATGCCCTTGGGGCTTGCTTGAGTCCATAAAGGACCTTTTTCAGTTTCCAAACATAGTCTTATTTTCCAAGTAGCTTGAAACCCTCTGGTTGTTCAGTGTATACTTTTTCATTTAGTTCTCCATTTAAAAAGGCAGATTTTATGTCCATATGATATACTTTGAAATTCCTGAAGTATGAGTAAGCAAGGAACATTCTGATTGCCTCCATTCAATCAACAGAAGAAAAAGTTTTGTCAAAATCAATTTCTTCAACTTGAGCATAACCTTTGCATATAAGTCTAGCCTTGTTTCTTATAATTTTTCCATATTCATTTAGTTTGTTTTCGAAGACACACTTTGTTCCTATCACGTTCTTATCCTTTGGGCATGAGACTAATTCCCAAGTTTCACTCTTTTTAATATGTTCAATATTTTCTTGCATGCCCTTGTTCCAATGCTTATCTTCATAAGCTTCATTGAAATTTCTTGGCTCAATCAATGATAGTAGGTCCACATCTCTTCTTGTTGTTTTCCTCAATTTCATTCCTTCATCTAGGTCTCCAATGATGAAATCCTCCAAATGATCTCTTCTTACTGATTTTAGGGAGAGCTTGTGTGCTTGTGAGCTTTTGCACAATGAAGATAGGGCCTGTTTCTCTCCCTGTTGTTCTTCTTGATCCTCTTCCTTTTCTGCTGCTTCATTTTCATCTTGTTCTTCATCAGATGATTTACCATCTACTCCTCCTTCTTCATGGTTTGACAACTCTTGTGGTAATTCCTCATCCACTCTAACATCCATACTTTCAACAATTATTTTCAATCGCTTGCTATAACATTTGTAGGCCCTTCTTTTTGTTGAGTATCCCAAAAATATTCCTTCATCAGTTCTGGTGTGAAACTTTCCCAAATGTTCATCATTTATCTTAATGTATCACTTCCAAAGATTTTGAAATTTCCAATCAATAGTGCTCTTGGAAAGTTTACAAATGATTGGCCCAACTATGGGGTATCCATTGTATCTGAAGGGTGGACAAATGTTAAAGGCAAGCCACTGATAAATATTCTTGGTGTGTGTGCTCAATGGTGCGGTCTTCCTTTCAGCTCATGACTACTCAGATCGCTACAAGACTGGTATTAATATTGCACAACCTTTACTTGAAACCATTCAAAATATTGGGCTATACAATGTCATTCAGGTCATCCTAATTGTAAGGCAACATGAGCAATCATTGAGGATAAGTATCCCAACATATTTTGGTCAGGGTGTCTGGTTCACACATTGAACATTTTGATGCTTGATATTGTTGAGATGAAGGACCTGTTATCACACAAAGTGTAGCTATCCACTAAAAGTATCATATCCAGGATGGTAGAGGTGAGGTAGCTAACCAGTGACATCCCAAGGGCCTCGTCCACTACGGATGAAGTGTATTTGTCACACCAGACGAGATCTTGTCACTTTAGATCAATCCAAAGAATGATCAAGGGGGAGACCCTTCTAGCCTATGATGGCTAGAGAACCTACTAAAGACACTCTAAGGGGTTTCCAATGAGTACAAGAGGTGCATAATGAGTAAGTAAAACCTAGATCTATAGAATAAATGTGGTATGGGGGTTAGGGAAAATTTGGGAAGGCTTAGCAAATAGGGAAAATGACCCAACTTTGTAAATATTTTACCACAAAGAGTTTAGGAACATAGATCTATAGAGATCTAGCCACACACAAGAAAACCCAAATGGGACCCACCTAGGGTTTAGGCAAAAGTGGGAAAAGTGGACCCAAAAGAGTAGATCGGGGTATCCAAAGGATAGATATAGTATCTTGAAGGATGGATCTGTGAAAACAAAGTGGGTTCTAGCATACCTAGCTGATAGATCTGAAGAAATGGCCACCCACCCAAGGAGAGCGCCCCCACCTAGAGAGACTAGTGTTAGATCCCGAGGTAAATGGAGTATGATTCTTATGAAATTCGAGATCTAGGTTTTATTCAACAATCTCCAAGTGAGTTTTGATGGTTGTCATAAAAAACTCTCCGAATCTATTGTATCTATAAAACTAGGGTTTGAAAGAAGGGGTTTTGAGTGATGAAAATAATAAAAAACAATACGAACCTTGAAGATCTTTCCTGAAAATACTTGTGGTATCCTTGAATGTCAATGATCCTTCCACTTATTTACATGTTGTCACATATATAGTAGCTGGGATACTTTTGTTCTTGAGCAGTTCTTTGAGCAAATCCTTTACTATGAGATTAGCAGATGATGAGCCATCAGTTGATGATCTCCCACTATCAACAGATCCAGAGTATCCATATTGACCAGTTCTATGCCATGACTGAGCCTCATGACCTCAGATTCGATGACTGAGTTAGCCATTTTTCTTTCATGACCTAGAGCAAAGATTGTTATAGTGCCTATGTGTAGCAACAATAGTTTTTCCAGTGATCTTCGGATTGTTTTCAGATCCAGTGCAGGTATATGACTCAAGTGATATTATGGTTTGTGCATATGGATTTTGGTGTTGCTCTATTACCTATTTTAGCAGCGAGACTCGGTTGATTTTTATTATATGTTGGCAATATTGTATCTTGGTTTACTTGGAATCTAAAGTATAAATGATCTCGTGGTTTTGACCGAGAGATTCTTTTGTATACTCATTTTTCTTGCCCTACTCCTAGTATGGATTTGGTATTTTTCTTTCAGGGACATAACTTGCTAGTATTGGCATAATTTCCACTGTCTCCATCCATTCGTTGCCTTCCCATGTTCATTGACTATCCTTGACTTGTAACTTGACCAGTGACATATGGGATTTCCCCACCTTCACCTTTATGTTGGAATAGGTCTCCATGTATAAAAGTGTGTCTCGATGTTGGTTTATGTGATTTTTATCACAGGGGATGTCTACCTCTATGCCTTAAACCCAAGTAGTCCTACCAAAGAAAGCGTTTTTAGACACTACGACATCAGAGCTTAAAGTTATTCTAAATGGATGCCTTGCCAGCAAAATAAAAGCGTCTCTAGGCACTACTGGAAATAAAAAAATAAAACTAGCCAGTTTCCAAGAGATGAGCACTCATACATTGTATGGTGTAAAGATCATTTACCCCCATAGGGTATCAGGGTGAGGCAAGCCCCTCAAGGCCAAGCCTTAGTCATTTTCTGGAATCCCAGAAGGATTTCCTAGGCACCTGCTTTAGAGGTTAACTAGTATAATAAATGCTAAGCAAATAAAATATTAAAAAGGTTGCTTGTCTAGAGTCTAGTGGGGCCTTCTCATTATTACACCCTGTTATCTCCCAAGATAATTTATTTTCGTATGAAGGATTTAATTCATGCAATGAGGAATATGATTGTCACTAAAAATTTTGTAAGCCTCCATTTTTTATGCAAATTTCACAAATTTGTAGCTTCGGTGGCTTGGGCTAGGATCAGAACATCTCATTAGCCATCGAAACATGGAAGATAAATAACAGGTGGAAGACCCCTTCGACAGTTAGGTGTATTGCTAAACTTTTCACTGCCATCGAAACATTTTAAACAGTGAGCGGAGAAAATAGTGGCTAAAAGTTCCGCAACTGCGGAGAATAGAGGGATTAAAAGTTCGGATGGTGGGAAGTTTTGAGTTCCGAACGCCAACGTTGCGGAGTTTTAGTTCACTGCGACACTGCAATTGCAGAGAAGATAGTTACTAAATGTTCCGCTTCAGACTTCTATTGACCTCCGATAGCGATGAAATTAGATCGGAAGAACTTAGGACTAAGTAGTGGCAAGGTAAAGCGTAAAGGTGCTGAAATGTCGGTGATATGAAGAACTAAATGCCGCCAAAGTAAAGTATCAGAAGTCGGAACTTGAAAACACTAACTGTCGGCAAAATAGTTCACTGTGGAGCCGCAACGGGGGAAGAAAAACAGACTATGGGTTTCGAAGACAATACAGACTCATCGACGATCAGAGGTTCTAAGGGCTACAGATCGGCGAGATAAATCCAAGAAACTCCGTAGTGTCGGTGAGGCGACGGACAAGGCTTCCGATCAATCACGAAAATCATTCAGAGTAACAGTTGCGTGGATCGACGAATAACAACACTGTCCATCAGTGGCATAGAAGACTAATGCCCTAATTCCTTCGACAATCAACTTTCGGTAGCAATACAATTAGTTTGTTTCACCTCTCAAGCTATGACAGAGTTCAGATAAAAGGTTCTGATTCATAAGTATTTCAGCTCCCGAGCGTCGATGAGCTGGTGATGGAGAGCGCTAGTGCTGAGATTTGGAGCGTCGATGGCACAAAAGATAGAACTTTCAATCAGCGACCGCAGCGGTAAGGTAGAGAATCTGGTGTAAACACTGATATTTGGAGCACCGAAACAGTGGTAGAATTGAGACTTGGAGCATCGATGAGCTAAAAAGAAAAAGCCCCGATCAGCGACAAGACAGAAAATCCAGCGAATTAAACAAGAAAAATCGCTTCAATTAACTGTCGAAACATTGGCTGTTGGCGGCAATTTCATACTAAACCAACAGTGGGGATGATCAGCGACCACTTCACTCATTAAAGGGTCGCTCAGTGAACTAGATCTTCACAGTAGATAAACAAATAGTTAGCAAGGGTTTGAAGCCCTAATCTGGAAAAACTATCACTTCCAATTATTTTTGGTGTAAACAGATCGGATTTTCAGGATCTGTAATTTTTGTAGAAGGCTATAAAGCCTATGATTAATTTATTAATAAAGGTTTGACTCCAGGTATTTGTAATTCCATTCCATTATCAAGCGTCTCATCTGGTTTATTCTAAATATAATCTCTTTTGTTGTGATTTGTTCAGCCATCTCTTTCTTTATTGTGTTTATTGCCTAAATGTGCATTCAGGTCATTTTTAGATTTATTAAAAAGCTGATAGCTGTCATCCTATTGGTTATTTACTGATATTTGATTTATAAATACCATCCTCAGTAGGATTCAGCCATTTATATGCATGTGTTATGTGTGTAAGTATTCCAACCTGGTGAGTTCTCCATCCCTGCACCTTTTTGTCAAACTACTGAACAAGTTGTAACTAAAAGCCTTGTAAACGAGTGAGCTTCATGCATGTCTTAAGAGTGATATGTTATATAGGTTATTCGACTTGATCCATATCATAAAACCCTAAAAGAAACATTTTAAATTACCAGGCATCCTCAAGCTACAACCTAGAGGAGTTTCCTAGAGTGATAACACACCCATTTGTGAGATACTTCCATGCCCTATTGTTCACCTAGTCCAACTTATGTGTTGTGTGGATCCCCTTGTCCTTTATCCTAGATACTTACAATGTTAAGTCATCAAGTCATCCCTTGGCCATACCTCTTCTTTATGATCCCTTCACCCTTGACTAGCAAAAGGGATAAATCTATAAATGAGTATACACTGGAGGTTCTTGTTTTGAAGCAACTAATCATTTTGATTTGGATTATTATATATGTATTGTGCTTATAATTGCCAACAAAATCTAATCATACTTGAGTGTCACCTCTAGCATAGATAATAGAGCATGCATTTCCATTTGTACTTTGCAGTATCAGAGTTTAGCACTTGGGTCATCATTTGATCAGTTTTGACTTGGTCAATTGTTGGCTAGGCCATGAGCAGGATCCAGAATGAGTTATAGACAAATGTTTATGGTTGATGATTATTTATGGTCTACAAGTGTCCATTAGACATATTCATACTTCAAATGGTGATTTGTTATGATGGCTTGTATTATTTTCATGATTATCAGCATTTACAAGCTTTATTATTATTGTTGTTCTGACATTGATGGGGCCTTTGATGTACCTTTGTGATGGACATATGGTGTATGAGTATTCATTCCTAGTTGATTTGGACTTTTTGAGTCCATTGGTGCAGTTGGTTTTCAATTTCATGCAGTTACAAGATAGATATGGGTCTCTTGGCCCTTTTGCAGCAGTTTTGCCTTGGGAAAATGAAAATAAAACATAATGTAAAAAAATTAAGTTCTCCTAGGGCGCCAGAGGGAATCTGTTGGTGCAGACAGTCGATTGTACCATACTGCCATGGTCCCAGATCCATCTGTACAGTCATTTGGCTTCAGGTTTTGGTCCTCGATGAGATATGAGTTGTTTTATGTTCCCAAGGCGACATTTTAATAATAAAAATGGCTTTTGAGGAAATCAATTTGGGCAATTGAGGAAAAGGAATGGCATGGAATTGGTTCGAGACACAATGTTTGGGTCACATTCATCATCCGACATCAACTTCACTTCACTCAGGGTCCACACATCCTTGATTTATGCAGTTTGAGGATGTTTTGATGTATTTTGAGGGAGATCCCCTAGTGATTTTTATCACTCCTTTATATTATTTTCCACCACACGTTATTATAGTTCCATGGGGCCATGCTAGTGAAGGATACCATAACCTCCTAGCGCCACCATGTGTTACTTTGTGGTCATTAGTCATATTTTATGTGGTGCACCCCTCATCGAGCATTTCTAGTGATGCACCCCCCTCTATTTGTGAGTTAATCCATGTCATATGTATCCGAATAATCTTAGCCATACATTAGGATGATTTTATCTTATGATCTTGACCCTTGATCTTTTTGGATCTAGGTATTATGTACTTGAGATATCTATATATTGAGATGCTCTCTCGTTTGTAAAGGGACTTTTGGCTCTCAAACTCTTGGATTAATAAAATATTTTGCATAAACTGTTGGAAGCTTTGTCGAAGGTCTTATATGGAGATTGGAAAGCCTTGTTCTATCTATCATTCTTGCAAATCTATGCACTTCTAATTTTTTTGTAGGTTTCCATCCATCTGGTGAAGGAAGCGTTTGGGTAGGGGTGTTATTGTGACTGAGCTCCATATCGTCCTCTCAAATTTTCTTGGATTTAGGGAGTATATTTATTATGTATTATGACCATATTGATGTTCTTTGATTCATCTTTCTTCATCATTTCATCTATCCTTTTGTAAATCGATTCTAATAGCAAATCTCTTTTGCAGGAGGAGGGAGCGCTTGGCATCTGAGAGGAGGTAGGGATTTCATTGGGAGAGACATGGAAAATGCTCGTAATTGATTGAAAGAGCAAGATCATCATCATACAAGGTTAGTAGCAAGTATTTACAGGTACGTTTGCATATATTTTATTGTTTCGAGATTTGATCTAATTGTCACAACCAAACCCTCTTTCTTAAAACCCTAGTTTTGTAGATCTGATAGATCCGGTGATTTTTTTATGATGGAAATCAAAACCCACTTCAAGATAAATGAATAAACCCTAGATCTCAAGTTTCACGTCAATCGAACTCCATTTTCCCTAGGATCTAGAACTAGTCACTCTAGGTGGGGGCACCCTCTTTGGGTGGGTGGTGTTTTCTTCATATCTATCAGATGGGTATGCTTGGAACCGCCTCAAAATCGTAGATCCAATCCTCAAGCACCCCGATCTAGTCATCTCATGCCCTAGTCTACTCTTTTGGGTCTATTTTGTCCACTTATGCAAATACCCTAGGTGGGTCCCTTTAGGGTTTTCATTTTTTTTGCTAGATCTCACTAGATCTACTTAATTAAACTAGTTGTGGTATGATCTCAACCAAGTTGGGTTATTTCATATTTTTACTAAGCCTCCCGAACTTGGCCCTAACCTTTATACTACACTTATTCCATAGATCTAGTTTTATCTACTCATTATCTCTCCTCTTTTATCCATTTCCAAGCCCTAGGAGTGTTTTGAGTAGGTGTGATAGCTCTCTTAGGCTAGTAGGGTATCCCCCTTGATCATTCTCCACATTGATATAAAGTGACAAGATATCATCCGGTGTGACAACTACCTTTTACCTGTAGTGGACAAGGCCCTTGCGGTGTCACCAGTTAGCTACCTTACATTTATCATCTCGGATAGGATATCTGAAGTGGGTAGCTACACTTTGTGTGATAACATTACAATTTAGGGAAAGATCCGGTGTGAAACAGAAGAAAAACACCCAGTGAAGGTAGTGTGCCCCCTCTTCTCCACCTGCAAAATCAAACTATCGAAGTGAGATTTGTTCACGGATGAAAAAGATAAGCTATGTACGTCATCTATAGAAATAAATTCAATGCACAAAGTAGCAATTAAAAGCTCCCTGAAGATGAAGCGATGTGCCTGGAAGACGGTGCAAGACACCTTAGCAATCTCCTCCAACCAATTTTCTACCCTCCAACAGATCAGTACGACCTCCACATAAAAATATTTGTTTGCATGCAAGATCCACTGAAATGTTTAAGCAAGAGGCATAACAATCACATCTAAGTACATTCACAAAGATTCCAAGAGTTGCTTCAAAAGTTTTATTGTATTAAATATTCTCAGAGCCAAAATTCCCTTTACAAATGAGAGTGCAATCTCAATGTATAGATCTCTCAAGTACATAAAACCTAGATCCAAAATATCAAGGGTCACAATCAAAATATAAAAAAATCTACTCAACGACGAATATTAGATGGATGATCATACACAGATCAACTCAATAATAGAATGGGGGTTGACCACTAGAATTGCCCAATGAGGGTGCACACCACATAAAAATGACAAATAACCACAAAGTAGCGCATAATGGGGCTAGGAGGTTATAACATCCTTCACTAGCATGTCCCCATGGCACAATAACAAGTTGTGGTGGAAAACAATATCAAGGAATGATAAAAACCACTAAGACGTCCCCCTCAAAAATACATCAAAACGCCCTCAAAATGAATAAATCAAGGACATGTGGACCCCATGTAGAGTGAAGTTATTGTCGGATGATGAAGGTGACCCAAACATTATGCCTTAGACCAATTCCATGTCATTTTCTTGTGTCATTTTCCCAAATCGATTTTCTTATTATCCATTTTTTATCATCAAAATGTTTCCTCGAGAACATAAAACTACCAATATCTCATCGGGGACCAAAATAGAATCCAATTGACTGCACAGATAGGTCTGACACCATAGAAATATGGTACAATCGATTGGTTGCACCCCATGATTACCCCTGGTGCCCTAGGAGAACTCACCATCATCTGCACTATGTTTTATTTTTTAATTTCCTAGGGCTAACTGCTACAAAATACTTGAAAGGCCCATATCTCTCCTGTAACTGCCCAAAAATGAAAATTGGTTGCACCAATGGAATCAAAATGTCCAAATCAGCTAGGACTCACACACCATATTTCCATCACAAAGGTACGTCAAAGGCCCCATCCACTTCAGAACCATAATAATAATAAACCGTGTAAATGTTGATAATCATAAAAATAATACAATCCATCATAGTAAACCACCATCTGAGGCATGAATATGTCTACTGGAGACTGATAGACCATAAATAATCATCATCCACAACCATCAGTCTAAAACTCATCTCGGACCCTGCTCCTGGCTTGGTCAACACTAGGTTGACCAGGTCAAGACTGATCAAATGATGACCCAAATACTAAACTCTGATACTGCAAGGTACAAACGAACATGCATGCCCAATTATCTATGCTAACAATGAGACTCAAGTACAAATAACTCATGTAGGCGGGTATAAGCACAATATATATATATATATATATATATATATATATATATATATANTCTAGTGTATACTCAGTTATAGATTTAGCCATTTTGCTAGTCAAGGGTGAAGGTGAATGAAACCAAGTAAGGCCAAGGGAATGACTTGACACTTGACATTGTAATCATCTAAGCTGAAGGACAAGGGAATCCACACAACACATAAGTTGGACTATGTGAACAATAGGGAATGGTAGTGTCTCACAAATGGGTGGAATGATTAGAAGGCTCCACTAGACTTTAGACAAGAAATTTTTTAGCAATTTATTTTCACAACAATATACACTAGTTAACTTCTAGAGGCAGGTGCCCTGGTAAGCCATCTAGGCTTCCAAAAAATGACAAAGACATGAAATTTGGGGGCCAATCCCACCCTATTTCCCTATGGGGGAAAATGAGTCGTACATTATACAATGAATGAGTGCTCATCCTCTAGCCATAAAATTTTAAGACACTTATTTCACTTTTACACACAAGGTAATAACCAAGCTACAAAGGCAGGTGCCCTGGAAATCCTTCTGGGCTCCATAAAATGACTAAGGCCTAGCCTCGCTTCCAACAAGCATCCATAGCCTTGATGGGTTTACCTCACCCTGTTTCCCTTGTGGGTGCAAATCAGACTTACATCATACAATGGATGAGTGCTCATACTTTAGCCACTGACTATTTTATAACATTTATACTTTATTTGCAACAGTGTCTAAAGACACTTTTGTTTTGTTGGTAAGGCATTCATTTAGAATAAATTTAATATCTAATGCATCAGTGTCTAAATATACTCTTTAGTAAGACTACTTATGTTCAAGACCTAGAGGTAGATAATCCCCGTGACAAGCATCACATAAACCAACACCGAGACACAATATAGACATGGAGACCTATTCCAACATAGAGGTGAAGGTGGGAGGAATCCCAGATGTCACTAGTCAAGTTACAAGTCAAGTTTAATTGACAACAAGGGAAGACAATGGATGGATAGAGATAATGAAGATGGTGCCAAGACTAGAAAGTTATGTCCCTAAAGGGAAATGACCAAATCCATACTACAAGTAGGGCAAAGCCAATGAGCATACAGAGGAATCTCTTGGACATAACAACTAAATCATTTATACTTTAGATTCCAAGTAAAAACAAATTAAAGTATCGCCGACATACAACCATTATCAACTAAGCCTCACTGCTAAAATAGGAAACATAGCAACATCAAAGTCCATATGCACAAAACCATAATATCACCTGAGTCATATACCTGCACTAGCTCTGAAACAAATCTGAGGATCATGGAAACAAGTGTTGTTGCTACATATCATGGGCACTGTAAAAATATCTACTCTTGGTCATGAAAAATGGCTAACTCATTCATCAAATCTAGGGTCATGAGGCTCAGTCATGGCATAGAACTGGTCAATCGGGATGCTATGGATCTGCTGAAAGTGAGATATCAATTGGTGGTTCATCATCTGTTGATCTCAAAGTAAAGGACTGGCTCAAAGAACTGCTCAGTACTTCTTAGAAGTAACAGTAGCTCAGCTACTATATATGTGACAGCAAGACCCTAGTTATCGATGGATTGGTGCCTTGTAGAAGAGAGGTAAGAAAATGGTGAAATTGATTAGCAATCATAGCATGGCCCACCACATTTTTAGCAATCACTCTACGCTAGAGCTATTGAAGATGGTGAAGACTAGATTTGCTAGCTACTACCTCACCTTTAGGAGGATTTTGAAGGTAAGAGAGGCATTGGCTCGTATGGTCTCAAGTGATTCATGGCAGGGATTGAAAGATAGAGCTGGAAGCGCATCTGATAGACATGAATTTTATGAGGTGGAGGACACCGTTCTCAATGGTCAGTTCTGGGCACATGTTAAATATGTTCTACAGTTCACCAAGCCCATTTATAGTATGATTTGTTTTTCAAATACATATCAGTCGATGATTGGGGAGGTGTATGAGCAAATGGATATCATGCTTGGTCAAATCAAAGACATTGTCAAGCAAAAAGATGCAATCTTGTATGACCATATTCATAAACATGTAGTCAAAAAGTGGGATAGTTTGAATGTTCCACTCCATGCCCTTACATATGTCCTTACCCCCAAATATTATTCTCCATATTGGTTGGCCCAGCCTGCAACTAGTGGTGGAGCTAGAAAAAGACCACACATAGATACAAAGGTGCAAAATGGGTATATGCTTGCATTAGACAAGTTGGTCCTTGATGAGGAGTATTCTCAAGTATGGAGTGAATTGAGTCAATACATCAATGAACATGGAGTCTTTGGTACGTTGCATGCAACCAAACATCAAGAGAGGTTGAATCCTATCCATTGGTGGAACATGTGTGGCATTGGTGCCAC
The DNA here is from genome assembly GCA_001517045.1 of Pseudotsuga menziesii. Taxonomy (NCBI): domain Eukaryota; kingdom Viridiplantae; phylum Streptophyta; class Pinopsida; order Pinales; family Pinaceae; genus Pseudotsuga; species Pseudotsuga menziesii. The sequence continues at coordinate 527,675 of LPNX010172496.1, forward strand.
ATATTTGCATAAATTGGCAGTGAGGGTCCTTTCACAGGTTGTCAATAGTTCTTCTGCAGAGAGGTGTTAGAGCACCTACAACTTCATCCACAACATCAAGAGAAATAGCTTGAATGCAAAACATGCCAAAATTTTGGTTTATGTGCACTACAATTTGTGGTGGTTGCCTCATTATTGTGAAGCAACCAAGAATGATAGAACATTTTTTACTTGGGACAACAATCCAGAGGAGGCTAATGTGGAGGATGGATCCATTGCATTAGAGCGCTTAGAGGCTGAACTATTGGGTAATCATGATGGTGATCCAATTCATACATCAGAGATGCCATCCCTAAACACTAGTAGGTTTTCAGATGTAGTATTTTTGCCTTTAGCTTCACAACGTCCGAAAATACATGGGGTCCATTCATCTTCTTCTCATGTTCCACGATCACTTCCAGTAGCTCCTATTCCACCTAGAACACGAGAAAAAAATTGGAAGTTTCTCGTGGCAAGAGGAAAACTTAGTAGATTACTAGATAGTATCATAGTACTTTGTATTTCATGCTTATTATGGCCTATTTTGTAAACATTATGGCCTACTTTGAAGTTTGAACTTTAGATTGTTGATTGCATCTTATGATCTTACAACTCTTTGGTATATAATATGATATTATGATGTTTTGTTTCATTTCATGGTTAATGTTATATGTTAGATTCTTAGAGTTTGTTGATGGCAAATATTATATGTTGAAATTTGAAGGCTGATGTTGCTGATGATTGATCATTTGATGACAATGTTATAAGTCATTGCTCCTAGATGATTGATGTTATATATGTATTAAATGGTTATATATGTGTTGTCTATAGCTAATTTGGAATGCTACATGTTTTCTTAATATATATGTGAAACAGAAAAACCTGTTCCTAACCGGAAGACCCAGTGTAAATAAGATAAATATTCCATGAATGGAAAATAATATAAAATAATAAAAGATATAAGATGTGAAGATTTTACAATTACATCGCCGCAGGTTTTATAAGCCATTTTACCTCTTTTCACTATAAGTAATGTCTTTTGACTTTTCATAACTATTTAATTATTCATTTTTATCTTAAAAATTATTAATTATTAAAATTAATTTCTACTAATATTAATAATTTATATCAATTTTTTATATAACATTGCTTTCCCCTTAGAAAATATTTGCCCTCAAAGCTTATAGAAGACAAGGTTTACATCTGTTTTTTTTCTTGAACCATCATCTCTATATTTTTTCTTTTAATATTTGCGACCCTTGATGAAATGAGACAATACGAGTTACAAATTCCAAAGAAGAAATGTCACATCGTCGCTGATGTGGTCCACCCAAAAACCATTTTCATCGGAGCTATTTGATGATTTTGTGGGGTGGTTCTTCCTGTTTGTTGCTTAGTATGTTGATTTAATGTTCTTGCTTGACTGACAACATAACTTTTCTGTGTGTGTCCATTTTGACCCTGTCCATTTTCTGTGTGTGTCCATTTTGACAAATGATGTTTATAATTGGGGTGTTGATAAAGAGTTTTTGTTTGTTTGTTTTACTACTGGATTGACTTCTTTTTGAACTGTGACAAAGATTGAATTTGTATTTATTTCTTCTTCCTCAAATTGAATTTGTTTTCCACGAAGTCTGGATGCTTCCTTTTGGATTTGTACTACTTTGTTCCCTAGTAGATTGTTATTACTCTGAATTTTTGAGAAACTTGTTGTGTTGCGAATTTTTGTCCTCTTTAAACGTCTCAATTTGTTTCTCTAGTTCTTGATTAATATTTCTTAGGCATTGGTTTTCTTCCTCCTTTTCTAATATTCTTCTTTCGAGGTCTTCATTGGGAAGTTTTGTCTTTTGACTATGTTTCAGTTTCTTGATTTTCGTAAGTAATGTCTTGTTATGAATTCTTAGTCGAAATAGTTATTCGAAAGTTCTTGCTAAATTGTCATTGATTTTCTTATTTTCCATTTTGTGCGTTTTCTTAATGTTGTCATACTTTTGCTGGAGTTTTTCTAGATGTTGTTGATGTTGACACATCTTTGAATCTTGATCTTCTAGCTTCTTCTGGGCTTGCACCAATTCACTATCTTTGTCCTTGATGAGCTTGTTCAAGCGCTTTATGTCTTCTTTGAAGTCATTATCGTTTCTATACGGTGACTTTTCATCATTCTTTGACTTTTTGTTCTGGTCTTCTAGGTTTTGATTATGACTTTCCAAATGTGATATTTTCTCATTCATATCTGATAACATTTTTTTGAAACCTTCATTATTTTTTCCAATATTTGATTATCGATTTCTAAGGTATGATTCCTTTTCTCTTGAAGTATTTTAACCAATTCCTGCTTATCTCTCTCACATTGTAGATAATTATTGGTCACTTTGTAATGTTCTAACTGAGCCAATACTTCTTGTAATTGTGATTGCAATTCTAATTTTGTAAGCGTCATAGCTCCTAACTTTTGGTGTTCATATTTTCCTTCGACAATAATTGTCGCAAGTATATTTCTTTAGATCTTCTTTTTGACCCTTTAACTTTAAGTTAATTAATAATAATAATAATAACAATTATAATAAATTAACTTGTAAGGCTTAATGGAGGGAAAACAAATAAAAATATAATTATAATAATACTTATTAAGAAAATAATATTATTACTATAATTTTATAATTTATTTTATCTTTATTAAAGTTTTAATGCAAATAAATATTAATATATTATTATTATTATAACAATATTAATATTATTATTATATAATATTTATTCTTATTAAGGTTTTGAAGCTCAAGGAGGTCGTGGAAATGGCAATGGATGAGGTCGTGGACAGGGATGGACGTAGCAACGATGGGAAAGGATGGAGCATGTAGGTATGCAGCTACACGATGGAATGGTAATGTGGAGTGGATGGAGTTGTAGTTGAGGGGACCAAGAGGTGGGAAGGGTTGGAAGGGACAACGGTGGATGATGGACTGATGGTGCAATAGAGAGGTGGAGGGTGACACAGACGCGATGGAAATGCGGGGGAGGAGGAAAAAGGAGAACGCTGGTAGCAGCAACACACAGGAAGAGTGGATGGTGGCAGTGGGAAGAGGGAAATGTGGGGGAAGAGGTGTGGGGGGAGCTGAGCAGGGGAGGGTGGAGAAGGGCGCGCAAGGAGGAGCGCGAGGAAGAGCTACGAGGGAGAACAGATCGTGAGAGGAGTTTGACGATGGTGTGGAGAGGGCAAGGTTAGATTGGGAGAGGGAAGCTGAGGATGGAATAAAGGGTAGGAGGCGCTGGAGGGAGAATGAAACATAGGTTGGACACAACGAAGGAAGGTGTTGAGGGGAGGGGAAGTTGCGTTGTGTAGGGGAGATGGAATGCATGTGAAGGGATAGGAGCATAGGCATGAGGGAAGCGAGTTGGATGGAGGCTTGAGGAAGGGGGTTATGATAGAATGTGATCCCAAGAAGAGAGTAGGTGAAGAGAAACGAAGATGGAGTGAGGATGGCAGCGGGTGCAAGAGTGACAGGGATGTAAGAGAGACGTGGAAGTGGAAGGGTGGAGAGAATGCGGTTGGGTTATGTGGAAGAATTCACGATGTCAGGGAAACCGTGGAGTAAGGTCACAAGCCAAAAATCAGACAAAGTCTGAGAATTATGGCCAAAGGGCCGGATCAATCAACGAGGCTCTGATACCACTTAAACCCGAAAAAAAAAAAAAAAAAAAAAAAAAAAAAAAANATTTAACAATTACATCGCCGGGAAGACATTTTGCCTCTTTTCACTATAAGTCATCTCTTTTAACTTTTTACAACTATTTAATTATTTATTTTTATTCTACTAATTATTAATTATTAATATTAATTTATATTAATATTCATAATTTATATATCTTTTTTATATAACAGTATGCATCAAAATATATTAAAAATTTTCTTCTCAAACCTAAATCTTTTGAAAATTCAAAATATATTAAAAATTTTCTTCTCAAAACTAAATCGTTTGAAAATTTTGTTTTTCAATGGAAGCTACCTTGGGGTTGAATCTAGGTTGAAGAGATCTTAGAATCTTTTGCATGACTGATGTTTCATCAATGGATTCACCTAGACCTCACGTGGTGTTAACGACTTCTTCCACCTCTGAAAATAGGCAACAATGTTATTTTTTCCTGCATTCTGAGTCCTTCAAACTGACCTATGAAACTTCGCAATTTTTCTTTTGGACCTTGGAGTCACCATGATGCATAGTTTCCAATTTATCCCAGATTTCCTTGGCAGTAGTATAATTCATTACCTTGTAAAATTTAGACTCATTCAACCCAGCAAGAATTGCATTCATTATTGTGACATATTTCATCTGAGGGGATGGACGCCGATCATCTTTAGGAGCAACATATTCATCAAGCATGCTTATCCAGATATCAAATCCAAGGGACATTAAATAGGCAGACATTCATTTGCTCCAAAAGACATAATTTGTTCCATAAAACTTAGGAACATCTCTGAACTTGACTCCACCCATGATAGAGTGTATTCACCAAGAAACTCCTTCCAGTTGGCTAAAGCTCAGAGAAGAAGCCGACTCTGATACCAATTGAAAAACACACTCACAACACTGAGAAGGGGGTGAATCAGTGTTGTAGGCTTATTCTATTTTTCAATTTGAAACAGATTTAACACACCTACTTAATCTTCTGTTATTAACTGATGAAACCAAATGTATAACAATTTGCACAGTAATAACACCAATAACTTATAAGAATTTCAATTCTGAGTATATGTAACAAAATACATTCAATGTCTACTACAACACAGACTATATGCACCAGCTGCAACTGATGCAAGCGGCTTCTACCTCTGCAAAATTTTCAGCTCCAACTGAGGTTATTGGTTCAGGATACAACCTGAGAGTAAGTCTATTCTTTCCTTGCTCCTCCCTACCTACCAAATCAGTTATTTATCTCAGCTGAACTAGATCATCATCGATTCAAAGCTTCCATAAAAAAAAATTCACAATACGAGAGATCTCATATCTTAATTTGTTGCTCCACAGTCTTCTATAGTCTCGCCTTCCCAAGTCAACTGCTCTCTATGCCCACGTCAAAATGCATGCCTTAGAATGTTCTTCACTTATGTATTTATATACCACTTGTATCTTAAAGAAAAAATTTATGGAGTCGGCCGAAGCTTCCTTAAATTGTTTATTTTATTTAAAAAATAACACAGGGTTGCTTGATATTTATGGAGCCTACCCGAGCTTCCATCAAATTTTTATTTTATTTAACAAAAAATAAAACGGGGTTGCTTGACACTTTAATATTCCTTATTGCAAGGATTCGAGTCCCTTGTAATTCCATGTGGAATTTATTGTTCCATAACTTACAGATTTGATTCCCTCTTACCTCCACGCTTCATGAAGTTTCTTTAACCTGGACATGCTGGTTTATTCAGGCTTCAACTCATGATGTGTGGGATTTTACTCCCACGCTTCATGAAATTCTATTAAGGCTACTTAACCTCCCATGTAAGCTTGTCGTGTAGTCATGTACTTTCAATGTTTCCCATGTTGAGTGGTCTTTAAAAAGAAATTATAATCATTTATTTCATCATTCTAAAGATTGTTAAGAATGGGGAATTACAAGTACATTAGGGCTTGTGTGTTAGGTTTAATGCTTACAGAAAAAACACATCGAATCACTGCACAAATTGTTTGCAGACAATTAGGGCTGATCACTGAACTCAGACTGAGATTAGGACACTGAAACGCAACAATGCTTTTGATGAGATATTCCCTTAGGGCATCACTACATTTGTTTGAACATATCTTAAATGTTGTTGAAGAACTCTGTTAGGGCATCACTGTGTGAGATTAGGATTCGAAGAGGCCTTTAAAAACCTTTGAACTGGGCTGAGATTATCCACCTTGTTTGAATGTTGAATTTGACTTTTATGGTCGAGCTTACTGCTGATTTAGGCCCATCATTACTGGTGAATATGTTGAGTTTGAACTGTTGATTAGGGCATCAGATTTTGACCTCTGGAACACTTCAATGCATCATTAGATTAGATGTTGATCTTTCAGATTAGGACTAACATTTTGTTGTTCTAGGGCTTCTTCAAACACTTTAGATAAGACCCAATAACTTTGCATAATTCTCAACCAACTTTGTCAGTGAGAGACTGACTCTTCATTCCAGGATTCTACTAATTTGACTTGTCCTTGACAGGGAAAGACCAAGTTCAGATTTGATCAGTTCTTGTGACATCAATGCCAACACCAATTTCCAACGCCCCCTACTAGGGTTCAACTCTCCCTAAGAGTGGTATGTTTCTTCCTGTAAAATAGTAGGGTTGTCATGGCCATTAAGTCAGGCCAACTATGGCATTTGTCATAACAGTGCGAACGACATCTCACCTCTTGACAGGAGTTGGTTGCTTGGTACTTAAGTATAGAAAAACATTTATTAGAGTTCCTCTGTATATTAAATCATCACATCATCTTCTGGTGAGGTAAGATATTAAACTTATAATAGTTAATAAATGACAACAAACATCTAATAGTGAGTAAATGATACTGGACTACTAATCGATCCTCCACATATGCTTACCAAAATGCTTTAATTACAACAACCAAAGATTTCTATTAGTGTGCAGATGATAGAAGATCTTAGGAGAAAAACCACAGCTCTAAACCTATAGTTAAGGAAAGGTAAGCTATATAGTTTGTATAATTACGCACTACTTGCTAGGTTGAAAGAACAATTTGAGTCGTTTCTTTATTGCAGTTTAAAGTAGGCAAGTGAAATAATAATTTTGTTCCCTTCCTTTTAATCAAGGATTTGAATTATAAAATTTACACATAAATGTGAAAGGAAACGACTACGTGGAATTTGGCATTTGTTTTTTTAACTAATAATAAGTATATTTTAAATTATAACAATTTGCCAGTATTATATTTTAGTTTATAATTATTGGTATTCAATGTTCCCCAATAAAGGCAATTATCAATTGTACTTTGAAGTTCCATACCCTCTTTACATTCATCTCTCTTTGTATGATCCAGCCTCGGGTTCAAGTTCATGTGACAATTAAGATTCCCAGAAGTAATAGGGTTATGGCAGTGATTGCTTTTTTATGTGCGAGGTGGAAGGTAGTACCTACAGAAGCATGGTAAATAAGAGAAAAAGAGATACAACTAAGAATAAAAGTGTTGAAGAAAACTTGATTACAACAAGAAAATTTACACATGGATGATACAGAAGTTTGGAATTACAAGTGTCAATTTCTCATCAGTGTAAAAGATCTCTTAAAGTCATTATTGTCTACCATGATTCCAGGGCCTTCTATTTATATGCATTAGATTTCATACTATTTACCCAAGTGTGTGATGAAGTTCCTTCAACATCAAATGTACTAGGCAAGGAGCAAGGAAAATCATGAGTCTCCAAGTGATTCAAGTGAACATCATAGGTGCACCCATATAGATGTGTATCATCATACTGTGACAAAGGATGTTGCTGCAATTGTAAAGAATATGGTTCTCTAATCATGTCATCATCAAGAGGAGAGATATAAATTCCATACTCTTCATGTGGCACCATAAAGAAGAAACCTTTCCCCCATACTTCATTAGGATGAATGCTGCAAAATTTGGAAGTGTAGGATGTAGGAGACAGAACCAACTCACCCAAATGATAAAAAAGTGAAAAATTGTCATCATGCGAAGGATCCATAGGGGTAGGAGTATGCACCTCCCTTAAAAATGCAAAAATGTTCTCATGGTTTGGTTCCAAGCTAGTGGAATCATGCACTTCTTCAAAAAGTGTGCACCCATCTTCAAGAGGCAACTCAAGTTCCTCTTCCACCACAACTAGTGATTGGATCTCATCAAGCTCATATTCAAACAAATCAAGAACCTGCAATTTTCCATGTTTCTCATGATCCCTCATGTCATGAGAATCCTCCAAGCAATCTACCCTATCACAATCTAAAACATAGGAGGAAGAACACGTATCTTGCAACCTCTCAAGAAGTTGCTCATTTTGAATTGTGAGCTTATGATTATCCTCGTTATTCTTCAAGTATGCATCATGTAACAATTCATTAAGCTCAAACAAATGGTTTCTATCAAAAAGCAAAGACATGAAATTACCTTTAATGTGGCACATTTCTCTTTGAATCTTCTCCATGTCTTCAAGGAATGATGTTTCCTCCAATGAAATAGCTCTCCACCAAGAATTTGACACTAATGCTTGAGTGTCATGGAGTATGCTAAGGGAATCTTGGATCTTCTTTTCATTCATCTTTAAGGACCCTTCAAGAAAATGAGGCTTTTGCAAATGAACCTCCTCATCTTCTTCCTTCTTTCTTGGACCAACTTCATGAAGCTCAAGTGGTGATGGAGAAGTTGATCTTGTTTCTTCTTAAAATGCTACAAGGTCTTCATTTTCATGTTTAATGGAAGTTTGGGTTGCAACAACACTTTCAAAAGTGATCTCTATGTCACCAACACAGAGGTGTGAGCAACCATCAGTAGGTACTCCTTCATAGTTCAAGCATCCATCAGTAGATGCTCTTTGTTTCATCTCCAAGGTAGGATGTGTCTCGAAATGATCTTCAATATTTTCAATAGAAACTTCTTCATACTCATGTGATGTCTCTTCATCTTTTTCAGAGTCACTTGGGAGTGACTTTCGATCCTCATAATGTAATTCTTTTTCTGTTTCACCACCCACAAAACTTGGTGGCTCCTTGGTCTCCTCCATACCTGTGCATTGCTGATTATTCCTTAATGAATTCACATTTGAATTATTTTTCCTAAATTCATTCAACCAATCATAAAAGTCTTCAAAATGAATGGTATTATGTGTCTCTCCATGATGGAAAATTCTACTACCCCCTTCTGCCAGCTTACCCCTAAGTTGGCTAGCCATCAATTCGAATCCTTTCATAAGCTGTTGGGTCATGTTCTTGGTTATGTCATAAAATAGAGGTTTCATGATTTTTATATGCTCCTCACCATCATATGAGGTTCCCTTTTCATCCCTAGTCATAATTTCCTAAAAAAAATGCCTTCTTCTCATACTTTTTTTTCCCTCTTCAACAAAGGCACTTTTGGTTTCAATATATAATGGTGGTCCCTGAATTCTTGTCCTCATAAATATAAAATCACATAAGGTTCCAAGATCATGCTCTAATACCACTGTAATGTCCCTTTTTCGAAATTTTATTAAAATGACCAATTTTTCACTTTTTCTCCTATTTTGACCTTTGACTAGTTTTGATGTCTAAGTCTCCAGATTGACCCAAATGATCCCAAATATTATAAGAAGGTGTATGGATGATATATAGAATTGAATATTATGTTCATGGATGATTTATGACCCTCCAATAACTTCTGAAAACTTGTTTAATATTGTGGTCAAAGTATGAGTCTTTACTAGCAATTTGGGGTTCCAATCCCCCCTAGGTAAATGCTGGAAATGGCATCTCAAATGCTCCCAAACCCACTTGAATTTTTGAACAGAGGCAGAGGATGTTTAAGGTCTCATATGAATCATTATTAATTTTATTCAGGCTGTTATAACCCTCTCCCAAACAGCTACAAAATCATTAATTCGACCCTTGGGGAAATGGCATCAAATCTTCTCCAAATGCAATTAAACTGAGTAAGATGACTTAAAATGCTTAAGTGTTGAACATGAAACTTGTAATAATAATAAATTAAAGTCCATTAATCATAAATATATCATATATACATTCTCCCATTCGAAATAATCAACATTATCATGGCATACACCAATATAGTGGGGAAATGGCCATTGTTTTCTCATTAATAATCACTTTTTCATACAACCCTTTGGTATTTCGACCTGAGAATTTCTGAGAATGAATAAAAAATAATATTAAAATCATTACAATCATAAATTTACCATGATAATCTCGAAATCATCAGCATTCAATGGCATACATCAATATAGTGAGGAAACGGTCATTGTTTGCTCATTAATAATCACTTTTACATTCAACCATTTGGTATTTCGAACTGAGACTTTATGAATATGGTTAACATAGAATATTACACTTATTACAATAAGAAATGGATCAGGATAATCTCTCCCAAAGAGTACAATAGCTCACCCAAAGCACGATCCCTCCATGAGCAAGAATATGCAATAAAAACTTGAAATGGTTGAGAGAAAGTGTTGCACTAGAAGGATCCATGAGATTCCCTGTAGCTTACTCCTGCAAATAAAATCTCCATTAATTCTCCATGAAATACTTGAGTGGCCTCTCCAAACACCAACTTGGATGGGAATATTTCACCCTCGAAATTAGCTAAGGCAATAAACTAGTCATCCACTAGCTCTCTCAATTCACAAATGCAAATTTCTCAAATGATCAAAAGCCCCTCTATTGGTTGATCCCTATATTTTATAAAATTCCTTAGCTTTCTAAGGTTAGCAATCCATCCAAACTCAAGACAATTCGAATTAGGGTGTGTGCTCAATATTTTCCATGTGTCCTCCCTTTCCTATCCTTCCATCTTCCCCCAATTTGAGTAGGAACCCATTGAGATTCCCCAAATCACATGAGCACCCACTTGGATCCTATATTTCCTCTTGACATGTCATATATGTCAAATTTCAGCCTTCATATCTGATTTGTGTAATAGGTGTCATAACATCTTCATCATTGTTGTCATAGAGCTAGGGAATCTAGTCCAACTGTCTCACTAGCTCCAAAATGACTCTCCCTCTCCCATGTAAGTTACATTTCCTTCCAAATTCAACCTATAATGAATATGGACAAGTGTATTATCCTTCTAACTCATTCAAGAACATTTAGGCTTCCCATGGACTTGAATTTGCAAGAGGAGGATGGCATGTGGCATAGAAAATCTAGCTTGTGTGCATCCCACATCCTCCATGTGTCTTCATGATCAATTTCCACTTTGATTTTCCCTTGTATTTATTTATTTATATCATTTATTAAATATTTATTTCATTCTAATGTTCAAACATCATTTATTGTCCCCCTTATTCCAAATCCCAAATCTTCCACCCCCAACCCAGGTAACTAGTAATTTTCCTCCTTGGCAATTATTTGACCCTTAGCATCAATTTGAAAAATTCTCATGAATATGGAAAATGTGATTAGGCCATTGTGACGCAATGAAAAATTTGGGACATGAAAACTTATGAGTTTTGTTTCTAAGTTCACCTCTCTTTCCACATCTGAATTATCTTTTGAAGTTTGAGTTATTTTCCCTATGAATAGATTTTCTTCATCTTCAGTTATATCTTCACTTGAATAAAGCTTTTCCAATTTTACCCAAAATTCCTTGGCTGAGACACATGGTCCAATATTTCATTTGATAGATTGATATATTCCATCTAATATGGCCTCTATTGGATTTTCATTATTTTTCTTGGCTTTCTTTTGAGTTGGATTCCTTATTCTCTTTGGTGGGATGCAATTAGTGATCACTGCATTCCATACACCAGGTTCCAATGCCTTCAGATAACTTTCCATTCTTGTAATCCAAAATATTTTCCAAGTATTGGAGATCTATTTTCTGCGTAAATATCTTCTTGTTAATCCATAGTGGTTTCTAATAGGATCTTCCTTCCAATGGTTAAACTGTTAGTGAAGGATCCAACTACGATACCAATTTTTGATAGCTGGTCAATACTGAGAGGGGGGGGGGTGAATCAGTATTGTTGACTTTTTACATTTAAACCACTTATTAAACTTTAATCAAAACATTGAATCAACAAGATACACAAAACACATATTTTATCGTGGAACCCTAATAAGGTAAACCACCAACACATTTCTCTTATCTGCAAAACTTTGTTTTTACACTATACAATAGTTATTTGTAAGAACCCACTTGTTGGAGACCACAATCCCCAAGTTTCTCAGCCACTACTAAAGGATGCACCCACACCCTGGTTTATGTCTGCACCTACAACTAAGGATACACCAATACCATGATTCTACAACCACTACTGGAAGGAGGCTAAGGTCTCCTTGCAGGAATGTATCCTGCTCTAGCACCACCCTTCCACCCTAATTTGATACTATTAAACCTCCATATCTTATTATAAACATTGTCTCTTGTTACTCTTCTTTGGTCTTTATCTTATGTTTCGGTTCCATAGATCTGGATGATAGAGACACCTTTCTTCTACTTTAATCTTCTACTTAAATAATTATTCTCAATATCAATACAACAACATACCTTTTCAAATATATTCATGCCTCTTCAATCTAGAAAAACACACCTTTTCCATACCAACATGCTCTTTCATTTCTTTGCTCCTCATTCTTAATTATGTTTATTAGTTTAAACTTCTTTAATCAATTACTTATTTGACAACCCATCTTCAGATCTGTGATCTCTCTTCCTCGGCGGGCTCCCTATATATTTCCTTATGCTGGTTTACCTTCCATCTACAGGCGACGAGCTTCCTCATGTCCTCTATGGGCTTCTCTTTCTTCCCTGTAGGATTCCTCATGCTATATTCTCCTCTGTGGGTTTCTTTAAACCCTCTGTGGGTTCCCTTCCTTACTCCACATGAGAGCTTCATCTTCTCTAGCTACATGATTTCCTTTCTTGCACCTGTGGGATTTCTTAAACCCCTACTACGGGCTTTATTACCATGTGGGCACTAGCCTTTCCGAAATTTCCTTTTTGCCTTCCACTATCCAAACTGAACTTTCCTCAATCGTTTTCCGCATTCGTCTTTTCGCACTCATCTTGAGTCATTGATATTTATCCTGAACTGTTTCCTAACCATATATCTGATATGGGATGCGGTATACGGATTGCCGAACCATGACATTTCTCAAAATTTCTTTCCGCACTTAGATTTTCGCCTCAATTGTTCTGCACCGTTGTTCTCTTGCAGGATTCTTTGTGACTGTTGATCTTCGTTAAGATGCAGATAGCAGAATGCGGGTTTGTGACTTTTCCATAATGTCATTTTGATATTTCCGCTTCTACACTAATCTTTCCGCCCCAATCGTTTCACACTATTGATCTCCTATAGGATCCTTTATGACTGTTGATATTTCGGAACATGGGATGCAGAGTGCGGGTTCTAAAAAGCTCAAATGTTGCTTTCACACTTCTCCGCCTTTCGTTTTCCGCACTAAATTTTTTGCACCGTCGATCTTTCATGGAAGTCTTTCTGATCGTCGATCTTCTGGATCACGGGATGTAGAATGCGGAACTGTGGAATTTCCCACATTCTTTTCATGATTCTTCATCTTCCATTTTCTGCACTAACCTTTCTGCACCGTTGATTTTTCACGGAAGTCTTTCCGACCGTCAATCTTTCGGATTGCAGGATGGGGAACTATGACATTTCCTATAGTCTTTTCACGATTCTACTCCTTTTTCTTTCTTCCTTCATATTTTCTTTGTGCGGAAATCATTCTCCGTCGTTGATATCCTTGAGGATCTATTCTCAATCATCCAATCTTGATCTTTTGTGGAACTTATCTCCTGTCCACTTTTCTGTTTCTGTAATGGCATTCCCACAACGCTTTTTCCGCGCCATCGATCTGCTGCGGGATAGATCTTGACTGTTGATCTATACTCTTTTGCGGAACTTCACCTTTTCTGCCTATCCTTTGCGGAACTGATCCTTAACCGTCGGATATCGTGCGGGATGCTTCTTGACCATCAATTTTAGATCGAATGTGGATCTCACCATGACTTTGTGGATCTGCATGATTTCTTTGCTTTAACACTTAGCCAATTTTAATCTCAACATGAAAACTAACATTTTCTCTTATTTTTGGCAGATTGGTATTTCACTCATGTAAGAACCAAATGAGAATCTAATTTCATGGATGGATAGCCATTTCGCTAGGGAGAAGGATCATGTCATCTTTAGATCTTACTTACACACACACATCTTCTGGAGGACATTTGAAAATAGTCTTCCAAACTTTTGTTATGACACTTAGACAAAATTTTTAGTCTGATCCAATCTGCATAAAACACTATTTTGGCAGGTCCATAACTTCTTCCTTAGCTACTTCCAAGACAATATGAATACATGGCCAAGTAGAGAAAACACAAGTATACAAGACCCCTATGTGTTGCAGGAATTTATTATAATCCACGATTTAGGGCGGTCATTCTCTTTAGACCCTCTTAGACTAGTTTTGACTATTTATCCATACTTAGTCAATTTCCTGATTTTCACCAATTGCCATATTTATCCAGAATGATGTCACATCATCTGCTTTGTCATCATAGGAAATTTATCTTACAAATTTTCCATCCATTATGTTATTCTATTTCATCATATCTGCCATTTCATCATTCATGCCAAGTCATCACTACCTTTGTCTTTGCTTTGTCTTTCACTGATTTCACTCTGCCATCATGTCCTTGGTTATTCTTTTGTCATCACTAAACTTCTTTTGAAATCAATGACAACTACAATCCATATTTCCAACATTTATTTATTTTTAATCTCTTAATTGGGGTGTTGAACTAAGAACTTTATAAGCGCAATGATATTTCTAGGCCGAGTTCATCTATATTTTCAGATTTCTAGATTGAAATAGAACACATACTGGATCTGGAATTGAGAAACGTGAACTTTACTTTACTTCTAGTGTCACTTCAATATCAGTCCAACTCTTACATAAATTTATTGTATCTGTAGTGTAATTCTCTCATGTCATTGTCTCATGAAACATTTTTGGTTTCAATGTCATAATAAAAATTGTCTTAACCTTTTCTATCTTTTGAAATAATCATTTTTTTAAATGTCCAATTATTAAAACAAAATATCCTATATGATTCAAAATACAAAACATATCTACATATGTTGATATAAAAAACATAGAATAAAATCATTCATAGCTAATCTAAGTGATAATCCAGAGAAAAGATGAAGTACTCCACTACTATTGGCAGAGACCCAAACCTAGGTCAGGGCCCAAATCATCCTGAAAATCATCCCAACAAGATACATATAGTAATTGGATTAGCTCTATATGTATCATTGGCTATTGAAACAAATAGGTATAAAAAAAAATGAAATATTATTGCAGTGAAAAGTAGGTAAGTGTTGTAATGTCCCTTTTGAAATTTTATTAAATGACCAATTTTTTAACTTTTCCCCAATTTCGACCTTAACTAGTTTTGATGTCTAGACCTCCAAATTGACTCAAATGCTCCCAAATTTTCTCAGAAGGTACATGAATTATATTATAAATTAAATATTATGTTAATGTATGTTTTATGACCCCCCAATTACTTCTGAAATTTTTTTTTAATGTTTTGTTCAAAGTAGGAGTCTTTACTAGCAAATTGGGGCTCCAATTCCCCCTGGGTAATTGTCGAAAATGGCTTCTCAAATGGTCCCAAAGTCACTCGAATTTATGAACAAAGGAAGGGGATGTAAAATGTACACTTTTAAAGTCTCATATGCTTAATGATTCAGTTTATATAGTTTGTTATGAATCTTTCCAAAATAGCTCCCAAATCACAATTTTGACCCTTGGGGAAAATGCACCAAATCTTCTCCCAATGCAATAAAAATGAGAAAAATGGATTCCAATGCTTAAGTACTGAACATGAGAATTGAAATACACATTAATTAAAGTCAATTCATCATACATTTACCAGATATACATTCCTAAATTCAAAATAATAAGCATTACCATGGCATATATCAAAATAGAGTGGAAATGGTCATTGTTTGCTCATTAAAAGTCATTTTGACATACAAATATTGGGTATATAGACTTCAAAATTTTTGAGAATTAAGAAAATATAATATTTAACTGATTACAATCATAAATAGACCAGGAAGAGCTCTCCCAAAGAGTACATGATCTCACCCAAGGCGCAATCCCTCCATGAGCATGAATATGCAAAGAAAACTGGAAATGGTTGAGAGAAAGTGCTGCAATAGAAGAATCCACATGCTTCCCTGTAGATTGCACCTGAAAATAAGAATCCATTAAATATACATGAAATACCTGAGTGGCCTCTCCAAACACCAACTTATGTGGGAATATTTCACCCTCGAAATTGGCTAAGGCAAGAAAACTAGTAATCCACTAGCTCTCACAATTCACAAATGAAAATTTCTCAAATGATAAAAATACATTCTCTTGGTTGCTTCCTATATTTTATAAAAATCCTTAGCCTTCTAAGGTTCCCAATCCATCCACAAACTCAATCCAATTTGAATTTGGGTGTGTGCTCATGATTTGACACGTGTCCTCCCTTTCCTAGCCTTCCACCTTTCCCAAATTCGATTTGGAGCCCATTGAGCTTCCTCAACTCACATGAGAGATTTATTGGATGATCTATTTAGACTTGACATGTTAGATATTCCAGATGTAAGCCTTCATATCTGGTTTGTGGCATAGGTTTCATAGCATCTTCATCATTGTTGTCATAGAGCTAGGGAATCTAGTCCAAGTGTCTCACTAGCTCCAAAATGACTCTTCATTTCCCATGTAAGTTCTATTTCCTCCCAAATTTGACCTATGATGCATATGGCCAAGTGTATTGTCCTTCTAAATCATTCAAGAACTTTTATACTTCCCATGGATTCGAAATTGCAAGAGGAGGATGCTATATGGCACATAAATTCTAGCTTGTGTGGGCCTCATAGTCTCCATGTGTCTCCATGCTCCATTGCCACTTCAATTTTCTCTTGTATTTTTTTATTTAGCTCCTTTATTGAATATTTATGCCATTCTAATATTCAAACATCATTCATTGGCCCCCTTATTCCAAATCCCAAATCTTCCACCCCCAACCTAGGAAACTAGTAATTTTTCTCCTTGGCAATTATTTGACCCTTAGCATCATTTTGAAAAGCTCTCATGAATATGGAAAATTTTATTAGGCCATTGTGACCCAATGAAAAATTTGGGACATGACAAGTGCCCAACCCTGTGCACAAATTTATATAAACTAATTGAATTGAAAGAGCCAATAATCAGATACATTGGTTCAAACTCAATTTGGGCCTTCAATTACGTCATTGAGTCCTGCCACACCCTCCCTGCCAATTTGTGAAACCGTGGGTGGTAAAATTCACAAAAATTATGTACCCCC
This sequence comes from Pseudotsuga menziesii, assembly GCA_001517045.1. NCBI lineage: Eukaryota > Viridiplantae > Streptophyta > Pinopsida > Pinales > Pinaceae > Pseudotsuga > Pseudotsuga menziesii. The sequence continues at coordinate 544,774 of LPNX010172496.1, forward strand.
TAATTACTAAGTAAAGTCTGACATTTATTTCATAGGGCTAATGGTGGACTGAAATATAAAAAGAAATATATACTTTTTTCTATTTCCTCTTATGGGTGAATTTGATTCAATAGACTCTTGTAGGGTTTGCACTAGGGAAATAGACAAAAATAGGGTGAATAATTCCATTGTAGGAATCATAACATGAAAGCAGATAACAAAACTAAACTATGCACGCTCAGACCAATGGGACGAGAAACAAGTCCTAGGTTGGAATTGCACTATAAATAGACAAGGTCAAGTAATTGACTAAATTTAGTCGTGAAGTGAAATACAAAGAACCAATTTGTGTAGATATTATTCATGATATTTAATTGGACCACAATAACATATATTAAATTAAAGTATCTAACACACACACACACACACATATTATTAGACAATTCAATAAAATAGTAATAGGACTAAGAGACATCTCTTCTTCTCCCAAAGGCCCAATACTAACCCAGAATGATTACAACTTTCAATCTTCCATCTAATATGAAATAGTGCTATGATCAATTAGCATGCAACTTATATGTCGGAAAATTTGGGATGCACCATTATCTATGTAATTTAAAACAACAAACCAACCTCCCTCCCCCTGGAAATATTTATTATCGCTCATTAGGAGTGTAAGAAATGAGTTGGGATGTGTAGGAGGGAGGAAAAGAAAGAAAATTGACCTTATAGAAAGGGACTTTATTGATTATGACAAAAATTAAACATTTCACTCATAATCGTGACGCCAAGGTGAAAATGATCACATTGTGAAAATTTTGGATTGTAATCCAAGCTTTGAAAATGTAATGATGTTGATCTGCCCCCCTAGAAATAATTTTAGACTACTAATGCATTTTTTTTTCATCGGAGACGATTTTCTCTCTTCTCAACCATCATTTATGCATTTAAGGATGGATTTACTATCATGTTACAAGGATAGTGTCTTATATAATTGCAAACTTTGGAATCCTGACAAGACCATGGGAAGTTCGAACATCTGAGTTATAATAAAGACAATGAGAGACCAACTCCGCAGCTGAATAAGAAGGTAAGGTGTCCATTTGAAACAACTAATTCAATCCATAAAAGTAAATATAAGCATAAATCTTTTTTGAAACTACCAAGCATGATGAGGTGACAGGAGAAAGTCTCTAACTTAAATCCTACTCTTCTCCTTTCACGAGGTTGGCATAACCAATGGATGATCTTATCAGCACTACAGGAGAATCACAACCAAAAATAATATCACTTTCTTGTAACCACTTCTAGCTATGGATAAACTACTTACCCTCCCCCCTGTTATAGCGTGATTTGCCACACCTGATACATCATGCTTTGATGGCCTATCCTTGTCTGCATGCAAAATATTTTTACCCCTTTTCTCACTATGACCTTGATGCTCTAGTGGAACCTTGAAAAAATACATTTTTATATGTATACATGGGTCACAAGTCTACAACCCCTGTATACGCAACTTGCACCATTATCACCCGCGTAAATAAGGAAATATGCTAAAAACAAAACATATTTGGAGTTTTCCCCATCAAGTAATGAATGACTTGATCCTTGGCCTTCCATATGCCAGGAAACATTCCATTTCGACCCTTCACTTCCCATTGAGGGGCTATATATTGAGCTAATATGAAGCATTAGAGGAGGAGAACTTTGGAGAGCAAAGATACTATAGTGGAATTGTGTCCCATTCTTATGTACTTGAGTCTACATCCCTTTGTTCTTGAAGCAACCATTAGTGCTATTTCCCAGGCTTGCCTTTATCTTTGTGAGCTTGACTTTGTATGGAGGATTGAAGTGGTGGAGGCCCAAGTGGAGGGACTCGGTTTCTCGATTTCGATGAGGTGCCGATAGAGGTTGTCATTTGTATATATATTCATATTAATAGAAATATCCATTTCTCATCCAATGCATGTGTAATTATGAATATTCTTATCCATGTATGTAATTAATTTGTGAATGTAACATGCTAGATTAGATTCTAACACTTTACATATATCATGCTTGTATATCTTGTTGTTATCGAGGGCCATGTGTAGGTACAATTTTGATTGAAAGCTCAACGAGGATCTACTTCGAATGTTCGAAATAAGGTACGCCTTTTTTCCCTTAGCGTTAGTTTTGTTTATGTATTTAGCATGCTTGGAAATGGGTTTATTTTAGGTGTAATCATGTCTGTTGTGGTTCACCCCAAGCCATAAGAGATCTTCTATGTAACATAATCGGTGACTCTGCTGGGGACTTTCCTTTTTGTTGGGGTTTGGGTGCATAATTGGCTTGATTTTCTCTCTACTTCTCTATGTTTTTGTGTCACGTTCATTAGTTGGTTGAGTTATTGGAAGTTCCTTGAAGTAATTTGGGTCATAGCTTATTTTTTACCACCTCTTCCTTTGTATACGCGGATCATAGAACTTACAATCACGTATATACACGGGATGCAGTAGATACAGTCGCATACATATGTTATTGTTCCTTGAACAGTTGCATACATATATCCTTTTGATTGATAACTTGATGTGTGGAGGTTCTAGGTGGGTTGTGAATATTGTTGAGTCTTCCTGGGTGCCTATGATGCCCGTTGACTACTTATGTTGTGACTAGAGATGTCTTTTTTATTAATTTTCTTTGAAAGTTATTTTTGTCATTTATCTCCTTTTTGTTTGATTATTAGTGCATTGTCCTTCATGGTCTTAGTGTCTTGCTTGGCGTGTTTGCTTCTTGTTGTGAGGTATAAGAATTTGTAGGATATTCTTATTGAATTTTCATTGCATCTATAGTGAAAATACAATAAGATTTTGTCTTTGCATGTTTATTGCATTGTGCATATGCATTGATTTGGTACTTGCATTAGGTTTTCTTAGATGGAATTAGTGATTCAAATTTCACATAGGAATGACTGCATGGGAATTTAAAATGAAATGTTGCATTACATGTAGTGGCATACCCATTTTTCATGATTAAAAACAAGTTGCACTTGGCATTGTTTTTAGGTGTGCATATTTACTTCATTGTTGAGTCGTAACATCACTAGTTGCACGTTCAATTTCCTTGAGTAATCATAGCCAATAAAATTAACGCTTAAATTAAAATTGATTACACTTTTTTATTTGATAGAGGTACGCCAACAAACTTAGGATTGTAGACTCTTGGAAATGGGTGTCGTGAGTAAATATTTCCAAGACTATGAAACAAAACAACTAGGTGTCTTTCCAGGTGAAAAGTGAAATTTTTGGTATAATTAGCGTTCTCAGGAAGCTCCTCTTACACAGAAGTTATGCATGAGGAAACATACATGTTTGTGGTGGGGAAAACCCCTTTCCACTTTCTTTTGAGTGCCAAATATATTTCTAGGATCTTAGTCGTATCTGGGGGATTTTAAGGTACCTTTGGTTCTTTCAAGCTTCGGGCTTTGTTACCCTGTCCATACAGTAGATCCCTCATGCAACTGTCTACCTGAGCATTGGTTATATAGGGGTTACCTTAGTCTCCTTACCTAGGTATCACAAGGGGTACTTGTAGAGGTTATTCTATGGGTGTCCTAGCCAGGTAGAGGTCAGAAAACACAATCGCTATATGCGTTGAATTTGAGGGCCGTTATAATTGGTTACACACCACCATTTGTAGTGTATGGGAGTCTCATGCCTTTGCTAGGTGAGACATGCCTGCTACATTAGGGAGCTCACTTACCTTCCCTATCTGCTTGTTTACATCTGACCTAGTTTGCTTAGTGGTGTGCTCTTTGTGCGCTAGTTGGATTTTGGGATCATAATTAGTTGAGTATTTGTTATTTTGAGTCATTGTGGATAGATTTCCGGCACCTCACCAATTTCGATGCTTAGCAGGATTATCTCCTTGGAACCCTTATCCTCCTCATCAGAAGAGGACTAGACGTTCTAGGAAACCTTTAGTGCACTGTGATTCACATACGATTCTTGCCATGAGTACTACATCTGAGAACCCAGATTTACCTCTATATCCGTCATTTGGAATGAGGGGAGGAACTATATGGATACCCATAAATCTAGTTTACGGTGACCCTTAGGGGGATGGTACGTCCCATACTACACGCTCCGACTATTAGATTTTAAAGTTGCACATAGGAAGTTTTCCTTGGAGAGGTCAGGTGCTGAGACTCAACCTACTCCCTCTAGTACAGGTCCATTTACATTAGACATGTTGTATTTCAATACTTCTATCCCATCATCCACCATCGGTCCCGGTGTGGACCTTGGTGTTGGACTTGGGGGAACCACAACCCCTTATCTTTCTCATAGGTTTGGGAGTGGTAATATTTAAACCTCTACTCCATTTGTGGGGAGGGTTTCATTTCCTTCATCTGGATTCACACTAGGGTTCACTCTCTCGGGGGTGATAGTAGATGTGTGAACGTTGGGGCCACTTCTTAGATTCCATCCTACGTCCCATCATCCACCATGTTCGTTCCTTCAAATTCCTTTCTCATGTCGAACCCTCCTTATATCCCGCACGGTCCCTTGGGAAGTAGTGTTCCATATAACTATGTTGTCCCCTCATCAGTTGGTACAATTGTATCTGAAGGTTACATTCCTCCTTATGTGTCTGGGGGGAAACCGACCTATGAATATTATAACTATGGGTATACGACGCTCCCTTCTTAGGGAATATCTAATCATCAAATCCCCATGCATCTATATATGGGCCATATGGTAGGTGGTTATTATCCGACCAATCAAGGCTACGACCTTTATCACAATCAACTCTATATGAACCAACCTCTTCAGGGGGCATGGAACCAAATGTCACATCCAAGGCTCCCCTTTTTGGCTACTTTAAACTTACCTGACCTTTCAAAGTTAATCAATGAGCCCATATCTCATAATCCGATGTGGTCGGACGTTCCTGCCAAAATTCCTTCAGACATTCTGAATTTTGAAGGTAAGAATGGTAAGGACCCTTGAGAACATGTTACTACTTTCCACCTATGGTGCTCTTCGAACTCATTGAACCATGAATATGTTTGTTTACGACTATTTCAATGCACTCTCATGGGTCCTGCCGTGAAATGGTATATAGAGTTGCGTGGGGGCACCTATCGGACTTTTAATGACGTAGCCACAACCTTTCTCAACCACTTTCAACTACCAGTACGTTATGATGCAGGCACATAGCTCTTGTTGAAATATCGGTAGTATAAAGACACGTATATCTCTAACCATATTCAAGAGTGGTGCCGATGAAAGAGGTTGATTAAGGCCACCATTCCACCTGAGTTTTTATTGGAATGGTTCCTCAAATATGTATTTCCTTATATCACGAAGATGTTTCAACATCCAAAGTGTGTAATGAGGAGCAAGCTATCTTCAGGGATCAACATGTGGATTCAATCTATGCTTAGTTTGGGATTTTATATGATATTATCCCTAACATGCCACAGTCGAAATTTGATCCTATGTTCAAACCTAGGCCACATGTTGATGGTATTGTTGGCTCCAAAAGTACCAAGGTCGTAGACCAGGTTATGCATCAAATGTGAGATTTGTCTATTAATCAATTTGTGACTAGATAGGTTATAGCCTCGTCCACTCCCAACTAGTCGGTGGATGTACTTTCAGTGCATTTTTCGGATCATAAGGGTAACCAACAATCCAGAAGAAATACAAGAAAAGGAAGAAATAATAAATGGGGTGGGAATAGGAAGGAGAATCAGAATGATGACAATAATGAAGGTAATGCTAGAGGAAGGTTAAATTCCCTTGTAAAATTTGTGGGGGAGACCATCTGACATACTTGTTCCCTCGTATCCAATATTACTCGAAGTACATCGCATAGAGCACAACTGTGTTGAGCAACCTTTTGCCTCATAATCAAAATATGGATTTGAGGACCATGGACATCGAAATTAGTTCTAGTGGGAATAAAAACCCTCTAGTAGCTGAAGGTGGCCATGGTTGCATCAACATCATGTCAGCTACTAATGTTGTGACTCGCTCAAAAGATTATGGTTTGTCACAACACAACATGGGGAAGGATCTTGCACCTCCTAAAATTCCGTTGCAAATTGATAAGCTTGAAGCTATACCTCGTATACCTAAAGGAGTCCTCAAGCGTTCAAGGCACAAACTTAATTCCTAAGCTTCTGAGCATTACTCTATTTTCAAGGATTTGGGCAAGAATCCCTATGCGATGTCAACTATGGAAGTTATTCATACTTGTCTTTCACAGTGGAGAGACTTGTTGTCTGCTCTCGGATTAGTTGATCCTAATTCCTCTAGCATAGTTATATTTGAAACTCACAAGGTCCATCCTCACTTGCCTTACCATGTGTCTTTTCTAGTCCATGTGGAGTGTCTTAACAACACCATTAAATGCACAGTTATTATGAAAGGAGCCGCGACCTCCGTGATGTCTCTAGCTTGTTGGAAAGGCCTTAGCTCACCCACGTTGTCGAAATCTATGACTATGTTGACTTCATTTGATGGACGTTCATTTTAGTTGCATGGAATTATTCCTTCTCTTTAGGTCTAGTTGGGAGGGAAGACCATGCCAGTCTAGGTTGAGGTGTTTTATGTGCCCCTCGACTATAACCTTTTACTTGGTCAAAACTGGATTTACGCTGTGAAAACGATCATATCATCCGTATTTCATGTGGTATGCTTCCCTTTTGAGGATTAGATTGTGACGATCGACTAGATGTCTTTTGATAATTCTGGTTCCGCTGCATCGTCAGGATCAACTATCCATACTATTGATAATTCTCAGCCGACAATTGAGAATGTTGGCGTCAAAATGTATTTGTCGTTAATCGAAACTTTTAATATTTATGCACCAATTCTAGCTATTATCTCTACCCCTAGTAGTGATCAGTCACCTGTGAGTTTGGTCCCATTTCGTACTATGTATTTGGATGAACCATGGACTCTTCCTTCCCTGAGTACTTCAGATGAAGATGCTAGACCTACTAAGATGAGAATGTCATTGTTTATAGCAGAAGATGCATATCAAGCTACACTTGATCATGTTGTAGACCCTGGTCCTTCCTATTCATGGACAGAAGAGGAGGATCTCCTTACAGTGTCTGCTTAGGAAGTTGCGTTGTCGTGCTCACATAATTTCCTCGAAGGGATTTTCTCTTTAGATGAAGTGATTCTCGAGGCCATGAATGGTCTAGAAAAACCTTTGGAGGAGACACATCATCGATCTTACTTCCTCCTGGAGCTTGAATGGGTCGAGCATAAGGAATTTAAGATGACCTTAAGTGAGAGTGTTGGACATCCTGTGATCCCATTAGGTACTCATGGTATATATGTCAAAGGGAACATGGCAAATTTATCTCCTACAATTCTGGTCAACATCTCTCTGATTCCCACTAAGATTGAGAATGTTTACATCAGTGTAGACTGCTTTCCCGATGAAATCAAGAGATACACCGAGCTCTTTAAATAACTGTGTGATGTATTTGCTTGGTATTATGAAGAGATGCCAGGAATCGACCCTCACATTGTTGAGCATGAGATCAAAACATATCCAAAAGCTAAACCAGTTTGACAATTCCTACGTGCAATGAACTCTCGCAAAACGCCTGCCATGAAGGATGAGATAGAGAAACTGCTCAAAGACAGTTCCATATATACAGTTCCCTTAAATGAATGGGTATCCAATATCATTCTAGTCGATAAGAATGAGGGGACCATCCGTGTGTGCACAGATTTTAGAAACCTGAAAAGGGCTTGTCCGAAAGATAATTTCCCCACACCATTAATTGATCAGATTTAGTGTGCGGGGAGAAAATTTTTCTCATTTATGGACGAATTTTAGGGGTACAACCATATACAAATTAAACATGAGGACCAACATAATACTGCGTTTATTTGTCCTTGGGGTACTTTTGAATACCAGAAAATTCCTTTCAGCCTTAAAAACGTCGGAGCCACTTTTCAGCAGGATATGAATTTTTCTTTCCACAACGTCAAGCGTATTATCAAGGTTTATTTGGATGATTTAGCTGCTCACTCTCATCTAAGGGTGGATCACCCAGATCATTTGCGCTTGGTATTTGAAATGTGTTGCCATTAAAATTTTTGGTTAAATACTCAAAAGTGCATCTTTTGTGTGAAAGTTTGTCATTTATTAGGATTCATTGTATCAAAGGAGGGGATTAAGGTTGATCCACTAAAAGTTGAGGCAATACTGCAGTTGTCTCCCCTGCACACAATTCGACATCTTTAGAGTCTCCAAGGGATGGGCAATTTATTTTGTCAATTCATTGTAAATTACACCAATTTTACCAAGGGGTTTATGCGCTTATTGAAGAATGTACCCTGTTCATATGCGATGAGTGAGCCCAAGAGTCCTTCGACGCCCTTAATAAATACTTGGAATCATCCCCCATGCTTAGTCCATATGATATAGTCGTGATTTTTTGTTATATGTGGTCACATATCAAGAGATGATTAGTATTGTTCTGGTTCAAGCAGATGATGAGCTCCAAGAGCACATTATCTATTATATTAGCCAAAATCTTGTTGATGTGGAACTTCGATATAGTCAAATTGAGAAGTTGGCCTTAGCGATTGTTCATGCAATCCAGCGATTGAGACACTATATATTTCTTTGCCAGACTATCTATGTAGCTCACATCAATCCATTTCAGTTTGTCTTAACCCGGAGAGTGATTGGGGGGGGGGGGCATATAATAAATGGATTGTCATTTTGCAAGAATTTGACCTAAATTTTGTTTCTTCAAAACCAAAGAAGTCGTTAATATTTGTGGAGCTTATATATGATATCCCTAGTCTATATGAAGATAGGATTCATGAGGATTCATTCGTGGATGAACATATTTTCCTCATTTCAACTACAAACCCTTGGTATGGTGATATCATCATCTATCTATATACTTTGAAGGTTCCCTCTCACCTCTCGAGGGATGAACAACGAAACTTATGCCATAATTCTAAGAACTAACTTATTATCGGTGACACATGGTATCATCGTGGGGTGGATTCCATTTTGCATCGTTGTTCAACTCAGGACGAGGCTGAGACTGTGTTGAATGATTGCCACAGTGGTGCATGTGGCGGTCATTTATCCGGGCTTGCTACAATCCAAAAAATACTTAGAGCGGGTTACTATTGGTCATCAATCTTCAAAGATTGTGTTAATGTGGTCAAGTGATGCTACCCTTGCCAGGTGTTTGCACAGAATATGTGTTTGCATCTCGCCCCGTTACATGCTATTATCATCGTCGGTCCCTTTAGTAAGTGGGGGGTGGAATTTATGAATTGCAACTCAACATCAGTTGGGGGGAATAATTACATTATAGTGGTTGTAGACTACATGAAATGGGAATAGGCTATGCCTACAATTAAATCCAATGGTGAGATGACCGCTCACTTCGTATTCAACCAGATTATCACTCGGTTCGAAATCCCGAAGGAGCTTGTCACTGACCATGGAAGACACTTTCAGAATAAGATGATGATGGAATTAGCTTCGAAACTAGGGTATAAGAAAGAACACTCTTCTTCTTATTACCCTCAAGCGAATGTCTAGGTTGAAGCAGTTAACAAGTCCCTTAAGGCCATTTTACAAAGAACCATTGCACAAAGAAAAACTAACTGACATATCATGCTTTACCCCACTGTGCGGGATTATCGAACCATAGTCAACACTACCATTGGATTCTCAACTTATCATCTAGTACATGGCATGGAGTCGGTTTTACTGGTCGAGTGTGAGATTCCTTCATTAAAACTATCCATAGAGTTTCTACCTGACACTTTGGAGTTAGAAGAACATTTGGTCTCTAGAGGCGAATAAGCGTCGCATTAAAGTCCAATATGATAAGTATGTTCGTCCCCGTCAATTTAGTGAAGGTGACTTGGTCCTCTTATATGATCACGCCAATGAACCTCTTGGGGCGAGTAAGTTTAACCCCATGTGGCATGGACATTACATGGTAAAGCGTGTCCTGGAGAAAGGTTCCTATGAGCTGGAATAATATGAAGGGAATACCTTGGTGGAGCCTAGAAATGGGCTCTATCTTAATAAATATTATGCTTAACATTTAGCTGAGGATGACATATTGTATATTACTGTACAACTTGTATAGTTTGTTTTTTCTTCTTGTGGTGTTATTGGTTTGTTGACATGCTTCCTCTTTTGTGGAATATGCCGATGGAATCTTTGATATATTTAGGATTCGTTGATGGTTCCATCCACCACACCCATAACTTAGATTCATCTTCCTGGGTTATATATGCACTTGAGGATCAGTTGGTGTCTTCGGGAGGTGTGTGTCTCCAACTGTCATCTAATAACATTGTTGAGTATAGTGTCATGATTGAATTATTACATGATGCCATTTCCAATGGTGTTTGATCTCTTGAAGTTTTCCTTGACTCCCAGTTAATGGTCTCATAGTTAAATGACCTGTACCGTATTAGGGATCCTATGTTATTGAGAAGGTTCTTGAGGGTAATATTTTGGAGAGACATTTTGATTACATTACATACATTCATATACCTACACTTTATAATCATGTTTCCAATTCATATGCAAATTACGTATTATATTGGAACTTGTCACATCAATAAAGGAACATAAACATTTAAAACACATTTGTAAATATACCAAAACGATCGCAATTAGTTTTTATTTTCCAAATAGAGTTCAAAAATGGTGTCATAGTACCAATGCACATGGCTGATACAAAATGTCTATATAGGCATCTATGGATGTGGGCCTAGGTGATGATCATGATAACATATGACTGCACTAACCAATTGCCTAAACAACCTAACCCACAGATGGGGCACCCCTACTACGTGTCTTTGCATAGCCTTGGGCAAGTCCTTGACTTGCACCATGGGTATCCTGTGTGTCATTCAGGTGATGTTTCCATGTATGTTTTGAAGTGTCCACTCAGCGTCAGCGTTGATCATCTCATCACCTTGTCCACTCAGCGTCAGCGTCGATCATCTCGTCACCTTGTCCCCTCCGTCGATGTCGAGGGAAACCATTGAGTCATCGCGGACCCAGGTCTGTGCACATATACCTAATGTCGGTACTTTTCACCACCAAAAATATGTTTTTGATTTCCAAATACATCAAAAATACAAAAATAATTATAATTCCAAAAACCATACAAATGGGATCTTACCTATATCACCGTATGCGGACCCTAGTGGTAGGGGCATGTTGGGATCTCCACGGAAGTCTATATTTGCATAGGGATAGTCATCTAAGGCTATGACCTGTCGTTACCACCAGTGGAAGAAGTTAGGTGGGAAAGGAGTAGGTGTCCCGCCTCCCCTTAACCTCCACATCACCTCTTCCCAACGAGTTTGGGTTGGATCCCGTAGACTGTGAGGAGGGACCTCAAATCTAGGGTTGAGGATTTGGTACCCTCTCAAAGAATAAAGTGCTCAGAATGTAGGCGTACCCAAAATTATTTATCCCACCCATCTTACATGCCATTAGTTGTTTTTTCATAGTGCTCAGAAGTGTTATGCTCTAGTCATATACCATAGGTCTCATGCACTATACCGAGTAGAACATGAGAAGTCATGAAGCCCGATGAAGAGATTCCAAACCTATTATTCTTTCCAATACCAAAACTATCACCTTGAGACTAAGACTCTAGATAGTGTTCACTAGAACTTGACTTGTGATCTTTTATGTGTCAGGAAGGAAATACACAACTATGTAATCCTCAATATCGAGTCCTCCGACCATTCCTTGAGCTCGTAGGTTAACTACCTCGTCTCGATGGGATAGTCCTGTGATGAATTAGATGTCCTCTACTTCCAGTCTCAATGGAATACCGTCCAATATAAAGGCCTCTATGTGTGGATCCTAGTAATCCAAGAACATCTAGAGGAGTCTTGGTTGGGCCCTCAAACCCCCAAGGTTCCAAAATTTATATAAGCCACACCTTCTTAAGGATTTTTGAGCATTCACATCACAATGAAGTTCCCTATCAACATCTTCATGCTCACATTCTCTCCATTCCAAAACCACCCTGCCAAGAAAATTCAAAATTTTGTAAGATTTCACAATGAAATTAGAGATACATGGCCCTATATGCGACTTCTTTATAATAGTTGCATATGTACGTGTGAATGTTTCGTTTTTCCTGCATACATCAATCCCTATTCGTTTCCTAATGAACTATGACCCATGTGGGCTAGGATCCTCATTTTTGGTTGCCTCATGCTTAAAAATCTGCCACCAAAACTGAAAATTATTAAATTGAATAAACGAGGAACGTGATTATGAATTACTTGGTCCTGATGGGTCTGGATTTCGTGGCATGTAGCTCCTATAATTGTTGTTTGAAGTTTCAAAGTCTAAGTTTCTCCAAATGCACCATTTTGGGTAAAAAAACAAATGGTATGGTAAAAATGTCATTTTTTACTATTTATCATTTTTTTTAAATTTTTACCTACTTGGCCTATAGTTTGGACTTCTTATTAACTATTTTCAGTTATTTTTCCTAACTTTGTTGTGTAAGAACCCCTTGTGGTGTACTTTCGTCAAGATATTGACTCGTTCATGCTTATGGTAGGTATTATACTAAACTAGCATATAGGATAGGACCATTTTTCTGCATGCATTATGCAGTATCCTATGATCATGTCACCTTAACCATAAGTACAAACCCACTTCGTGATGTCACAAAACCTTCATACTGCTACTAGAAGTGGCATTATGTAAGTGGTAGAGCTTTCCTGATCATGGGTACCCTAGTTAGATCCTGCTTTGTCATTTGGTGCCCATGCTGAGTGTCCTCCCTTAGGTCTGGAATTCCCTTGTAGTTTTGTCATGCCTTCGAGTAAAGAACTTCATTATACTCTTTCTTGAAATTTACACTATCCATATCCTATCGGGACTCTAGTTTGTATCAAGTTGTAACTGCATTTGCATACGTTCGCTTGCATTATTGAGATTTATGTCATCTCCCCGGTTCAGTTTATAAGCCATATAGCCCAAGCTTTCTCAATCCTATCCAAGCAGAGCCTTCCATATATATGTTGTAGCTTGATTATTCCCTACCCAGAGGAGACATCCCACCGAGTGTCCTTATCTTGCATATGCTTCCTTGCATTGAGCATAAGTATGTTCCATTGCTTCGAACTAGTTTTCTTTCCCGCGACATTCATTTCCTCCTTAATGTACTATAATTTTTTTTTTATTTTTCAATATTTTCAAATATGAAAAGACCAAAAAAATCCTAAAACATAAAATTCCGACAGGAAATGATATCACTTTCTATTGGCCATTGTCGTGTCGTGTTGCCTTTGAACAGAGGACAATACATTCATCCATTGGTTGGGTTACTAGTATGACCTTAGGAGTTGTACTCGTTATTCTGAGTTTTCTCCACCGACTGGTTATGCTTCCAGTCCCTATGGAGCCTATGTTGATACCTCATATGTCACGAAGTTGTCCCAGTATGCATTTTGAGACTATGTTACCTATGAGTCTTCATATTCCTTATGCTCTTGTTCGAAGGAATTTTTATCCTGATTCATCCATTCTTCAGATATCGTGTCTCTTCCTATTGACCATTCTTGATACATTTTTTATTGGTTCGTGCACATCTTATTTGTCTATTTTCTGCCAAATTATCCATCGTTGTTGTGTACCTTGCATTGGTTGATTGGGGATGCCTTAATTCCCTCCTTCCAATGGATTCCATTCCATCGAATTCAGAACATTTATTATGGAATAGGGATCTAGAGTCCATTGATTTCCTTAAGACTTGAAGTCATCAGTGGCAGGTTCTCTCACCATTGACAGATTTGGGATTACATCATTGTCCTCTGATCAATGGATCCTCTCAAGTGTTCTACCTCAACACATTTTTTCACACTTGTTTGTTTGCACTCTGTACCTTGATTCCCATTATCATTATCAGTGGATATCTCACATCTATTAACGATATACATCAATGATCGATAATCAGATGATGGTCCATCATGTTCGACTGTGACACCTTTATTCACGTCATGGGACATGTACTAGTGGATATTTGTGTCGAAGACATTTGAGCTTGGTGGAATTCCATATATTCTACCTCCTTGACCGTGCAAGTATTTATGAGATTCCATCTCTCATGACCAGATTCCAGTGTACCATTCGATGTATTCATTCAGTATGGATACCTAAATTCACTGTATATTGTACATGGCGATGACCACTTATGACATATGTCTATTATGCCTATTCATGGCCATTGTACTCTTATGTATCCATGACTGCTATGTATACTTCATATCTGCAGTCATGTGTAGAGATATATCACTGTATTATATTGATGAGTGGTTGGTCTTTCCACCTGGGTCTTCATTACTCCACTTCTGGGTCTATTATAATGTATTTCATCCATCGTGTATCTCTCTGACCTCACACATTAGTGGGAATTTGTTATAGAATGATTTTACACACCTGATACATCATGCTTTGATGGCCTATGCTTGTCCCTATGCAGACTCTTTTTACCCCTTTTGCTCACTACGACCTTGATGCTCTAGTGGAACCTTTAAAAAAGACATTTTTTTATACCTATATTTGGGTCACAAGTATACAACCATTGTATAAGCAACTTGCACCACTATCTCCCGCGTACATTGGGAAATATGCTAAAAAAAAAAATATTTGGATTTTTCTCCATCAAGTAAGGAATGACTTGATCCTTGGCCTTCCATATGCCAGGAAATGCTCCATTTCGACCCTTCACTTCCCATTGAAGCGCTATATATTGAGCTATTGTGAAGGATTAGAGGAGGAGAACTTTGGAGATAAAAGATACAATAGTGGAATTGTGCCCCATTCTTATATACTTGAGTTTGCATCCCTTTGTCCTTGAAGCAACCATTAGTACTATTTCCCAAGCTTTCCTTTATCTTTGTGAGCTTGCCTTTGTATGGAGGATTGAAGTGGTGGAGGCCTAGGCGAAGGGACTTGATTTCTCAATTTCTATGAGGTTCTAACAGAGGTTGTCATTTGTATCTCTGTTCATATTCATAGAAATATCCATTTCTCATCCATTGCATGTGTAATTATGAATATTCTTATCCATGGATGTAATTACTTTGTTAATGTATTGGAATTTAACATGCTAGATTGGATTCTAACTCTTTACATATATCATGCTTGTATATATTTTTGTTGTTGAGGGCCATGTGTAGGTACAAGTTTGATTGAAAGCTCAACGGGGATTTACTTCAAACGTTTAGAATAAGGTACGCCTCTTGTCCCTTAGTGTTAGTTTCATTTATATATTTAGCATTATTGGAAATGGGTTTATTTCAGGTGTCATCATGTCTGTTGTGGTCCATCCCAAGCCATAAGAGATCTTCTTCATAACACCCCCCCATAGGCAATGTAGTCATTAATTGACCACCCAATTTAACCATCTTTCTATTGTTGGAATGGATATTTTTAATCAAGGTATATGATCGCTAAGATGCTATTTTTGAATTCAAATATGAATAGAAGAAGATCCACAACATGAACCAAACAAAGGAGAAAAGGTATAAAGGCTAAAAACCAAATATTTTCTATTTGAGGTCGATTTGAGAGTCGATCAAGGATAAAAGACGAGGAATCCATTTTAAAACCAAGAATAGTGTAGTTGGTCAACTTGTGCACAGGTTAAACAAGTGGTGCAGATATAGATAAGGTTGAGCAAGTAGTGCACATATTTGTGGCTCTATGATCCATTTTCCCTCTTAGAGACTTTTCAATTATAACATTTGATAAATACTATGCCAATAATTTCAAAGTTGTGTGGTTTCCCTTTATGAAAATAATTTCATTTTTTTTTACATTCCCTCATTAACTTCATTCAAGAAAACACCCTTACTTTCAACTTATGTGATCATATTGAGGGTTTTGTGTGTCTATTGTCACCATCTCTGAGTTATCCCGCTATCAATGGGCATGCAATAAAGATTTGATGGCAATAATAACAATTAAGAAAACTAAACAAAAATTCTTGAACAACTAAACAAAGACAAAACATAAAAGATCTTGGAGATAAGTATCAGGGTAATTTTTAGGGGTGAAAATTAGCTAATTTGCTGTTTTTTGGTTTTTTTTCAAAAAATAAATTCGTTATTTGGTCATTTTTAGTCTCTAATATCGCCTATATTTATATAAAATATGTTTTTTTTATCATAATATTCACCAAAATTTACACATTTCAATTTTAATTGTATGTTTCATACTTATTATAATCCTACCTATCTATAAACATGTTTTTTTCAATCCAAAACAATCGCCTAGAATACTGTACTTAAGTATAATATTAGAATCCTTAAAAAATACCCTGATAAGTATACCTGAAAATGGAAATCATAGCATTTGTTTGGAAATGTATGTGGGAGAGGAATGGCGATATTTGTGACTACATAGTTGGTGTTGTAGTCTCTTAATGAATGCTTTTGCAAAATGGGCCCTTGTTCTTTTCACAATAGAAATGGATGTTGCAAATATTGTTGGTTGAGGAAATTATCCCATTAACCCTGGATAAGATTATGAAGAATGTCCTATTTTGTCCCAAACCAATATGATGGGATCTACATTTGCTAATCAAAATTTGGTTGTATCTTTATATTATTATATAGAATTCACAAATTATGATGGTAAACCCTAAATCTTAGATCTAGGGTTTCTCCTTGGTAATGACTTTTTCAATTTTTTAGCTAGAGGGAGTGGTTCAATTTGTTGAAGCTCAACTAGATTCTATCAAAATTTGTGGGAAGCTATTGAATTAAAATAGTGTAGTTCCTTCTTTGAATCAACTTGCGTCTAAGGCCCCAACAGTTTAAAATTTGAGATCGTTATCCCTCGAACGAATGTGGATGTTGATGAAGGTAATTTAAATCCAACAACACCTAATATCCTCAATAATTACACTCAACTAGAGCATCTGTGAACTAAATCAAATGCAATGTTTATCTTAGAATACAACATTATGTGTAGAATGAATATGTTTTTTTCAAACACTAAAGTAAAAACACAAAACAACATACCTCTCTTTGTGTCATTGTTCACATCATCCACGAGTTCATAAACCACCAAAGGAACGATCCCAATTGATCTACTGATCTATCGAACGACCCTCAATTGGATCTGGAAAATAATCCATGAGATCTAGTTCGATCTAGGGTTCTTTAGCTCTACTCCCAAATAAATTATTCTAATTACATATTATGGCACCTTGTTATTGCATTAAAAGTATTATTTATACTATTTAAGTTCATATCATATTTTAGTTTCAAAGTTTAATTTTCTTTCCCTTTGTGTTTTTATAATTTGTTAATATTATTATATTATATATTAACATAATAATCCCTCCACCCACATATAATAGGCCCATATTCAAATCCCTCCATCCACATATAATATGTTGGACTAAACTAGTCATTTTTAGTTGGTATTTTTTTATCCCATGAGTACATTAGTCATTTTTAATTGTTTGCTAAATTTTAGTAGTATTTAGCTTAAAAACAATTTCTTGATTGACCTTTTTAGTCACCTAGTCATTTATTTTCCAATTTATACTAGTGAATGCATTTTCCTTGGGTGCTCAAATACCACCAAGGCATATAGTCTTTATGATGATGTAAAAAAGTTATTTCTTTCCAGAGATGTCACTTCTCTTGAAATGAAATAAAATGACAAGTCTATTGAGAGCTAGATTGAATATAGTCTGTATGAATTTTCCAATGTAAATACATTTCAAGAAGTTGATAACGAGATTCCACATCTTCAAGGGTGGATCACTATCTTGGATCAATCTTTGGAATATCTTTTTGCAACACCATCACCCCCTTAAGAAGAAGTGCTTGCCACTTCAAAAGAATAGGAGGTTCAATTAGATGATGTGATTGAGAGGACTGAAAGATGAAATATTCATGAAGAGAATGGTGCACCACCAACTAACCAACCTAGACATTCACAGAAAGTTCTGAAGTGGGTCACAAAGACACTTGAAAGTGTCCATCCTAATGAAGTCTAAAACACGAGAATGAGAAGTTCAACCAGACAAGAAGATGGAGGAAATGTAAATAACTCAAGTGATGTAGAAGATATGGATGCCTCATATTATTGTGAATTGAATTTATCTACTAACTTTGAATCAAATTCCTTTGAAAAAGTTGCAGATTGTGATGAGTGGAAAGAAGCCATGCAAAATGAATATGTTGCTTTCAT
This sequence comes from Pseudotsuga menziesii, assembly GCA_001517045.1. Lineage (NCBI taxonomy): Eukaryota > Viridiplantae > Streptophyta > Pinopsida > Pinales > Pinaceae > Pseudotsuga > Pseudotsuga menziesii. The sequence goes on from LPNX010172496.1 coordinate 563,011, forward strand.
TAAGAATGGGACCTGTAAGTTGGTGGACCGTCCATTTGGAACAAAACCAATTGGATGCAAATAGGTCTATAAGAACAAGTACTAATCAAATGGCTCACTTGACAAGCACAAGCAGAGGTTGGTGGAAAAAGGTTTTGCATGTAAAGAAGGCATTAACTGTGAGGAGACTTTGGATAATGGGTGGAAAGTTCATCAGATGGATGTGAAAAATTCTTTCTTGAATGGATCCTTGAAAAAGAATGTATTTATGTCTCAACCAGAAGGATTTGTTGTGAAGGGGAAAGATCAAAATGTATTCAAACTCATCGAATCATTGTATGGCTTGAAACAAGAACCTCACACATGGTACAAAAAGTTAACCAAGCATATTATAGAACTAAATTTCAAACATTTTAATCTTGATGATGCAATAATATTTGTAAATAAAGTTGGAATATATATTGTATATATTTTGGTGCATGTAGATGATCTTTTGATGACAATAAACAATGAAATCTATATTGCATCCATAAAGGAAGAGTTGAAGAAAGGATTTGAGATAACATATTTGGGACATATTCACTACTACTTAGGAATTGAAGTAATTTAGAATCCAAAGTACATATTCATATCCTAGAATAATTCCATTGGAGAATTGATAAACAAATTTAGCACGATAGAATGTAATCCTATCTCCACTCCAATGGAATATAACTTGAAAAACATATCAAAACAAGGGAATGATTTTGAGGATGCGACCAAGTACAAAGAGCTTGCAGGGAGTCTTAACTATCGTACCACCACCAAACTATATATCTCATTTATTTCTAATATCCTTTATAGGTTCATGCAAAAGCCTTTGTGAAGGATATTGGTCTGTTGCCAAAAAAATTCTAAAACACTTGAAAAGGACTCAAGATTTTAGATTCAGATATTCTAAGGTGGATGGCTTCAAGTTGATTGGGTATTTTGATTCATACTTTGATGGATACAAATATATTGGAGTGTCTAATTTAGGAGCCCTCATGAGTCATAGATCAACAATTTCCTCCTAAAGATCACACAAACAGTCAGTCCCAATAGATTCCACAATAGAGGTAACATATGTGGCTATTATAAAACCAAGGAAGGAGATTGTGTGGCTTAGGAAAATACTTGAAGATTTGTTCGAGAAATAGGTGAATTCTACTCCTATACCAATTGAAAACACTTATGCAATCAAGTTGTCCAAGAATCCCAGATTCTATGATCAAACTAAGCACATCAACATGAAGTACCATTTGATTCGATATCATATATAGGCCAAGAAAAATCATTTGGGACATTTTTTCACAAATGAGAATATTGTAGACATCTTCACCAAATAAATTGGAAGAGAAAAACTTGAAAAGTTCAGAAGAATGCTTGGACTCATGAACACCCCCTACAGCTTAAGGTGGGGAATATCAGAAACCTAATATGTAAGGATTTGTTATATGTGTAAAATATTGCAGATAATTAGTTTTAGGTTATTGAAGAATAATACGAAGAGTCATTGAGAATCCCAAATGACCTCTTGGAAGATGAAATCCAAAGGTCACCTCTCATGTATTAATACGTCAGTCATGCTAATAGAAAGAAAAATAATGGATTTATTCCACTTCATTAATGGTGTACTATTGTTTATAGAGAGAGTTGTTAGCATTGCATTTTATTTTTTAAATGTACCATGGTGTTTAACACGATAATTTTGCAAGAAACTTTGATTTTAATTTAATAAATACCAAATGATAATTTATATATGTGTTTTATAGTTCGAACAATAATGATAGTGACAACAACAAGAGTAGGAGCATGTTGACTTGTACAAATTTGTACGTGAATGTGAGGCCTGGGAGATGGAGAAGTATTTGAACCCTCACCCTATTACGACACAGACTTGTACCCTTTTGAAGAATGTTGGCATTTTTATGTTTTATGAGGAGGTTGTATCCCTTCAGGGGGACATGACCTTATTGATGCAATTGATCTGTTGTTGGGACCATGATCGATAGGAATTGAGGGTTATTTTTTATTTATTTTACTAAAACAAATATGGGGATATTTATTTTATTACTAAGTTATCAAGGAGGGGGGAAGAATTTCCCCAATTCGTTGATCTATGACTCGACATTGCGGGAGAGAGTCGACTAGCATATGTTCATAGATATGTCAATGCAAATATTGTTAACCTTAGCGATTTTCAAGTTGTTGGTGTCTATATTTGTTTGCATGCATTAAAGATAGAGGAGGCTAGGCGTGTGTCACTTATAGTGACGATATTGACACACTCTACCTCTAATGGAAAATGCATTATTTTTCGTTTGATATATTATGTATATAGTTCATCTCAAAGGTCAAGATTAATTAGGTAGTCAACTAATTTTTAGACATTTTTGTTTTTGGCATTGTCTCATTATTTTTTGAGAGGTTTTTGTTCACTTGACTAATACACCCTCACCTCTCATCTATTCTAATCACTAACGTGTGTATGTACATGTGGGGGAAGATATATCCCAAGAAGGGCCAACCAAAGTGGCCATGCATGAATGTTTCTTTAAAGGTTTTGGATTTGTTGGGTAGAGTGAATGATCACATCCTTGATTGTGTAGAGTACCTATACGTGAGGATGAGGATTTCCAAACATCCTATTTACAAAGTGAGAACTGCATGATTCAGGTAAAAATGTCATTATATTTTGATTATTCTAGTTAGATTTTTTTGTCCTATTTAATGTTGATGTAATTTATTGTAACATTATGTTTAAATTATCTAATTATTGTTATCTACTATTTTGAAGATATTGACACAAAAGTGGGGAACATGCCTCCTCTATGGTATGAGGAGATGGAAGAAGTGAAGGCAGATCAAAACCCTCATGCAAAGGCATGGCATGCTAAGGAGGTTAAATTGGTGATACCATAAATAGATGAAAGATTGCATATGTGAATTAATGGTTACCTATGGAGTGGTTCCCACACATGTTTGAGATATCATACATGTACCATAGCTATTATAGATATACTGTAGTGATATTTAACCCAAAAAATTTAATCACAACAAAGATATAGAACACTTCAAAAGCAACCAAAATACATTCACCATAAGAACAACACCAAGATATAGAGAACCCTTAAGGTAGGGTAATACTATCAAATACTCCTTCAGGAAGGAATCACTCCTCAATCCACGCTTGTACAATAATCATCATCAACATGACTAACACAATGATACTCATGTCTATTTATACTTTCTCATGAGTATATTTAGGAGTCTATGCCTTATTATTAGTTATTTCTTCTAACTAATCTCCAACTATCAAGTGGACCATATTCCATTATGAATGGACACATTACATTAATTATTCCCATTTGGTACCCATTACATACATTATTCTCATTTAGGTACCCATTACAACATTTATTCCCCTTGGATACCTCTCTAGGTACCCGATATTATCCTCCCCTGGATATATAACATTACACACCCCTTAAAAATGTTTCGTCCTCAAAAATTGAGAGGAATACACATAACAAGATTGACTAAGAAGCTCAGTCAAATGATACCAAGTACGTGCATCCATCCATCTGAGTGGAATGTGAATACATGGTCTAACGGATTCATGGATTCCTTGATATTTATTTGTGCTCTTGTCGTTCCAAGACGATGTTGCATTTGTTTGGTATATCCTTGTATTGCTTGCAGCCTTCCATGCATCTCCATATTTCTTTCTTTGCTGGTATCCTCGTGGTCCGTTGAAGGTTTTCGGGTGCTCCCAAATTGTCTTTGATGATTGTTGATTCTTGAAGTAGTGTGGGTGGCGATATGTCACAACTTGAACGATGTGAACCTCTTTCTCTAATTTCATAACATGTGATTCTTGGGAATCATGTAGCTCCTCATATTATTTTTCTTGTATATTCCCTGCTTCGGAATTTTCTTCACGAGATTCTACAATATCTTCTTTTGATTCCACCACAGACTCATCATTTGATGTGTTAGTTGCTGCAATTGGTTCCCCTACAAATACTTCATCATGTTCCTTCTCAGTCTCTTTTTGTGGTACAAGAGACATATCTTGCATTGTAATTTTTTTCTTTTGTACCAAAGATTTAAGAATTTATTTTCCACATTAATATTGATTTTACCCATTGATTACATCCACAGATATCCCAAAACATCATTCACACCATCTAGATCTAAAGAATAAAATTCTAAATGCAAGACATATGTATCCATTGTAATCTTCAAATCTTTAAAAATTTGAAATTTTTCACCATCAACATGTGTGCTATGAATATTCTTGGCAGAAGCTTGCAATTTTTTGTCCAAATTAACATGGATAGAATTGTGCTTGCAATTAGGGCTAATCAAAACAAGAATATTCTCCTTTTGAATACATCCATGGACTTTCAATATAGAAACTAAACCCTTATGTACCACTTGGTCTTTGTTCTTGGCATGAGACCACTTATCTAAAAATACCTGTTCAAAGTCTTCATCAGAAAGTGCATCCATCTTTCTGGAGTCAAGTGAGCACCACCATGCCTTAGCATCATCTTTGAAATATGCGTTTACCCAAAGTCTCCATGAATTTTCCCATTTTGATTTGCATTTTGTTATACATTATTCAATACTAAAACCATCATTGTTTCCTATAAATAAATATTCTCTAATTTTTTTCAAAAATCCATAAATAAAGTTAGGGTTTCACAAAAATCACTCACTTCTCCTCCTTGTAGCTAGGGTTTTAAGATGATTTTTTTTAAATGAGCATAACTCAATCAATATTGCTCGGAATATCTACTATAAACTGTTTTTGGAAGTGGAACAACCATTCTGCATTTACTATGCAATCGAAACAGAAATATGGGCACCCCGTTAAAAGATATTCGCTCTGCAATTTTCGCGGTTGTTGCCAAAATTCTGAAAAATAACTGATTATAAATCAGTCCTATCTCCACTTTCCGAACTCCAAATGAGATGATTTTTTTAAATTGTGTATTTTTTCTAGAGGAATTCAGATATGCAACTTGTTTCTTCTAAATTTGCACAAAAAGTTTCAGAAATTGATCTGAAAGTCGCCACCCAATTTTTCCCTAATTTATAGCTAGGGTTTTGAGACGAATAATTTAAAGTGAGTGTTATCACCCTATAATTTGTCCTATGGTTGCGGTCGAAGAATCGTAGGGGTAACCATTTCAAACCAATATTTAGATTGTAGTCTAGCATTACAGTCAGAGAGGGATCTCTCTTGTCACAAGGTTATTCACATATACATTTGGATTTAAACAAGCATCCAGAATGTTAGATTCTGATGGGAAACAGGTTTTGGGGGTTTAAAAGAGTGTAAGATAGACATACAACACCATTGGGAAATGGAGTGAAAGCCTGAAACAATCAAGGACTTACAAAAAATAATGACCATAGATAACCTTCATAGTATGAGGCAAAATAGGTATCAATATCCAGCAAACTATCTTTTGAGAGATGGTAGGGGGAGAGGAGAAGAAGCCCAACAAAGAAAGAGGCACATATCTATGAATGAATCTCTTGTAAACATCTTTAGCAGAAGCAATAATAAATATTTATAACTACAATGGAGCATAGAAGATGAATTCCAAAGCATCTACTAGAAACACAGACAAATGCATTATTTGATGCAAGGAGTGCTAAATAGAGAACGAATTCCTCACACTCAACCAGAAACACATTAGCAGAAAATACACATACATGGAAATGAAATATATAGATAAAAAATAGACTGAACAGTGAACATCGTGATGTATCTTAGACATTCGGGGTATGCTTTACATTAATTACTCCCAAGAAAAGTTACAGAGCTGCAAAAACCAAGCACAAAGGATCCAAAATGAATGTCGAACCACACTTCTTCCTCTTTCGAGGGTATATTTATAGTGTAAACAGGCTCTTGAGACCAAACTAGAAACATAGCCAAATTCATAAGTTTCGCGCTTGCTTCTTTCTACCCTTTGCGCCCTTCCGCATCGTTGATCTACGTGGGAGTTTTCTTGACCGTTGGATCTAGCAGATCGTGGAAGTCTGAAATTCAACCTTTTATACCAAAAAACTTTTTGTTTCTGCTTTCCTCCCTTTGTGCCTTTCAACACTGTTGATCTACATAGGATCTCTATGAACTGTATATCTTGCGGATCACGGAAAGCGGGACTTCAACTTTTCACGAGAAAACCATTTGGTATTTCCACTTTTTGATCTTCGCCATGCTTCTCCTTTTCGAGCCGTTGATATTGGACGGAAATGCTCTAGACCATCGATCTAGAAGATCACAGAAGGTGGAAGTTCCAATTTTTACGGGAAAATTCTTATGTTTTCTGATTTCTGATATCCACCCCTCTGCTCTTTTCTGGATCATTGATCATTGGTGGAAGTGATCTGAGCCATTGGATCTTGGACTGCGGCAAGTGGAAGTTGGGTTTTCTAATTTTTGCAACCCGAAAATTTACCTTTTCCACTTCCTCCTTTCCGCTCCCGTCTTTTCTTTTTGGACTGTTGATTTGTGTGGAAGCTCGTTGAACCGTCGAATCTCGGATCGCGGAAGGCAGAAATCGGTGTTTGAACTTTTTATAACCAAATTTTTACTTCTTCCACACTTCCACTCCTGATTTTCCTTTTGGGGAAATGATTTTTGGCCCTTTGATCTATTTTGTGGGTTGGATCTCCACCATCTGTTCTTTCCAAGACCTATCCTTGATTGGATTTTTCATATCAGGCTCATTTCCAAGGTCGTGCCTAAGGATTTTTACTGTTTTGACATTGAGGATTGGGAATAAGCATCCTAAGCAACTTCAAACTCCCTTCTGCATATGAAAGGACAAGGGAGGGAGAATGGATAGAGAACGTAATGTAGAATGTATATTTGATAAATGTAGAATATGAATTGCATAATAGGTGCCCCAGTAATTTATACCCTAAGTGGGGAAGAGAGGTGACTTTTCAAGTCACCTCTTAGTTTAATTACATTAATTAACCTAGCTTATATTTAAATTTGGAATTTGTTACATTGCCTTCCCCTTAAGGGAAGATTTGTCCTTAAAGCTTATTTGACGACAATGACTACATGAATCGTCGCAATGTCTCTGATGTGGATATCTGTATGGTTTGTTACTGACAGGTTTTGTCCCTAGTTCTATTTCGATTATGTGTTCGGTTTTCTGTTTGGTGGGAGCTCCATAGGTAACTCTTTAAACATCTTGCGATGTTTTCGAATCAGCTCTTGTATCTCTGGTTGTTTGTCCATATCTCCTTCACTTGTTAGAATCTCCATTTATTCACATTGAGGTATGTACGTTAGTGCATCTTTCCAACGTAGCTTTTCCATTTGATGTGATGTAACCAGTTGTGTTGGAGGTGGTTGGAACTCGTATAATTTATGTGTTTTCCCGAACGCATGGAATTCCATAAAATGCTCTTGGTTATTTGCAGAGTATGTAACCAAGGTTTGTAACCATTGTATTCCTAATACTACATCGACTCCTCCCATTGGTACCGCAAATAAATCTGATTCTAAGTTATACTCTTGCATTTGTAACTTAACCTTGTGACATTTTCCTACATTGTCAATATTCTTGCCATCTACTACCATAACCTTCATGTTAGGTACTGTATGAATAAATAGGTTAAATATTTTAGCAAGGTTGACATTAACGAAGTTATGGGTGCTGCCAGAGTCGATGATAACTGTGACTTTATTATTTTTTATATGTCCTTTAATCTTCAATGTTTGTAGTTGGGAGATTCCGGTAATAGCGGCTAATGAGATTTGTGGGGAGTCATCCTCGATTCCTGGGTGGTAGTCTTGTTGGCTATTCACGTCGTTCTCCATTGGTTCCTTGACTTCCAACTCTGCTTCACAGGCATACAATTTCTTTTGTAAGCATCTATGCTTAGGATCCCATTTGTCTCCACAGAACTTACATTTCCCTTCCTTTATTATCTGGGCCTATAAACTGGGCTTTGTTCCTTCCTTAAGTTGAGGCGGTGTATATCTTGGATTTCCTGTGTATGTTTATTGGAGGGGGTTTTTGTTGGAGTTGTCATGGTTGACATTTGTATGAATGGATTTGCTTTCAATAATCCTAGATTTATGTCGTGCTTCCTCCATTATAGAGATGTTGTGTAACTCCATTTCATCACGGATGGGTTGTTTTAGACCATGTATGTAGGTCTGTAGTCGTTGGTCATTGATTAACTTTGGAACTCGAGGTGACAATGCTTCCCATTCAAAGGTGTACTCATCAACATTTTTTTGTTGTTGTAACCTTGTGTTTGGAAAAGAAGTATTTTTCTTCCATGCCTTGGAATATTTTGATGAGGTCATTCCTAAAGCTAGCCCAGTTATGAGAACATATTCTTGTAGTATTCTTCCACCATAAGTACCAGTTGTAAGCACTGCATTCTAGATGCATGGAGGCATATTTAATTTTCTTGCCTTCGTAATAGATGCTGTGGATGTCTAGGTATTCCTCGGCTTTGTTAATCCATGCTATGCATTGTCACTCATCCCCTTCGTATTTGGGTAACTCAACTTTCATCCGTATTTGACGTCCTTGTGTATATGAGGCCGAGGAAGACATGTTGAACAGAGGATCTTGCTGCTACGGTGTTCTGGGAGAGTTTGGTTGCAGGTCATTCGATATTTGTAGTCTGTCCAAGATGGCAGTTAAAACTGCCTGATTTTTCTTTTGGTCTTCCTGTAGAGTGAGGAAGCTATTCTCTATTCGTGACATAAATTGTGTCCAACTTGATGTCAAATTGTCACTGGTTTGTTTGATATTTTCCTAGAGTTACTCATAGTTCTTGTTAATCTTCTATTGATTTGATCGAACAGAGCGTCCATTGATATGGTGATTGCTGGAATTTTCCCAGTGCTGAACATGGATTTATTTTTATTTGTTGTATGATGCCAGTTCTCCGCCAAGATTTATTTCCCAATAAAAATTAGATAATTTGTACTTTTTTTTTAATATTGGGTAAGAACAAGGCGAAAGATATATTTTATTTAATGGGGAACAAAAGATTTATATATATAATAATAATAAAATTATTATATATAATAATTATAATAATATTATTATTGAATATATATTTTTTATTTATAATATATATTAAAATAATATAATATTATACTATATGAATTTTGGTTTTTGCAGGTTGGAGGTGGCAGTGGGCGGAAGAAGAGGCGACTGGGGTGGCGGTGGCAGAAGAAGATGTTGAGCGCGTAGATGGAGGCGTGGGGGTAGGTGGATAAGGCATGAACGCGGAGGGGAGAGTGACAGAAGGGAGAAGTAAAAGGAGCAATGAGGGTAGAATGGCGTAGAAAGTGGAGGGGAGTGTTGAGGGAAGAGATGGAGCAGCGAGAGAAAGGAGCAACGAGCGATGGGGAGGCAAGTGATGGAGAGGAGAGTGGAGTGGCGACAATGGGGGAGAACTATAGAAGCAGTGGGAGAGTGTGGAGATGATCATATTGGGACATGGACGAAGGGGAGATGGCAGGAAGCTAGAGAGAAGGAGAAGCGATGGAGTGAGGTGGGAGGCAGAAATTGGATGGAGGGGGGTGGTTTGGTGCCGAGAGCCAAGAGGCTCTGATACCAATGAAAGGACAAGGGAGGGAGAATGGATAGAGAACTTAATGTAGAATTTATATTTGATAAATGTAGAATATGAATTACATAATAGGTGCCCTAGTAATTTATACCCTAAGTGGGGAAGAGAGGTGACTTTTCAAGCCACCTCTTAGTTTAATTACATTAATTAACCTAGATTAATATTTAAATTTTTCATTTGTTACAGCATACCTCTAGGTCATAAGACATGAAAAGTTTTTGACCCTACCCCTCATTTTTACTAGCTTATCCTTCTGCAGAGGGATCCATATGGGTGCATCTGTAAAAATCCTCAAAATTTAGCACAGGTGCTAGCAATGAGAATAAATCAATTAATAGTTATTAGAATATCTATTATAACCCATTTTTTGAACTAAAATAATCATTCTGCATCTACCTATGCAATCAGAACATAAATCAGGGCACCCCGTCAAAAGATATTCGCTCAACAATTTTCACGGTTGTCACCAAAATTCTGACAAAAAAAAAAAAAAACCAAGTGATTTTAAATCAATGATATCTCCAATTGTTGACATATTGGTAGAGATATAAATGAGCTCACTTGTATTAACATTTAACATATAACAACACAATAAATTCAAACAACAAGGCATTATTCCTTTAATTGAAATTTTTTGAATTTGTATTATTTTAATCACAATAATATTACATTAATAGAGATATTATAATATCATAATTACAATATTGTATCTCATTAACCAATAGTATAGAAATCAAAATAATTCTAAAGTTTGACATATAACAACATAATAAATTTAAACAACAAAACATTATTCCTTTAATTGAAATTCTTTGGATTTGTATTATTTTAATCACAATAATGTTACATCAATAGAGATGTTATAATATCATAATTACAATATTGTATCTTATTACCCAATAGTATAAAAATAAAATAGTTCTACAAACAAATATAATTTTTGTAAATATTGAAACTCAACTATGAAATTCATTTTCAATTAGAAGTTTAGTTAATTTTTTTCTCAATTTACTTAGAGAGGTTTGAACCAAAAACAAATACAATTATATACCAATAAGATGTATGTATAATTAAAGAAACATTAATACAAATAATTATAACAAATATAAATGGGTAACACCAGCCTGATTTTATGAATTCCTTTTGATTTTATTTTCTTGATAATCTTTTTTAAATGACATAAAATTTGTCAAATCAAAACTAAGCACCAGTTAAAAATTATAAAATTTTATTTAAAAAGTAATTTTCATATATATATATATAAATGTTACAAATTAATTTAATGTCAAAGTAGTTTGAACTGAAAACAACTATAATATACACTATAGTAAGACATGTGAAACACGTATGTTACATTATTGCACCGAGAGTAACGAGGTGCTCTACATTCCAATATGGGGGAGATGTTGTCACATACACAACGTAACACTACAAAAAAGAATTAGTTAATTTATGTTTAACACGAATGGTTGCTAGTGGTTATTAACTTCATTTACAAAATCACAAAATGAATAAAAGACATAATTGACCAATTATAAATAACAATAATAAAATGGTACATCCACAATAAAAACGGTGAAATAAAACATGTGCATACAACTTGGTGTCACAACTTGCATCACCTTGATTATCTTCCGTAGTTGGAATTATAAAATTGTGTTGGAAATTTGGACAATACTGAAGGGCGAGGGGGGGTGGGGGGGGGTGAATCAGTATTGATAACTATTAACAATTTTAAACCACTTACAATTTATTTTTAACACACATGATAAAAAAGAACACACATAACACAAATTTATCGTGGAAGCCCAATAAGGTAAACCACCAATACTTCCTATTACTGCAAAATTATATTTACAAATAGTTTATGCCTGCTACTATAGAAAAGGATGGTACTACACCATATTTACCAGCAACTACTGAAAGGAGGCTTCGACCTCCTGGTTTTATCAGCTTCTACTGAAAGGATTCTACGACACCCTATTTACTATTGGAAGGAGGCTACGAACTGCTAGTAATCTCGTTGCTTACCCTAGCGCCTCCCAACCTCCCTCGTATGATAATTTGATCTCTAACTGTACTTCAATCGATTTATCAATTGAACATGCAAAGATGCATATTTAATGGTCTAAACTATTGTATATATACCCTCAAACATTCAATAGTTACCTACCCTCATCGTGACTCTCCAAGACAAATAAAAAAATTCGAAACTAATTCTATGTTAACCGATCCTTTTACTATTTAATTTTCCAGTCGCAACCTTTCGCAGTTTCCTTTTATTTCTGCAATTTTCTTTCTACAACAACCTTTCTGCAGCATTGATTTGTTGCAGACTCTTCCCTCACCATTGATCTGATGTGGATTGCGGACGCACAGTTTGAATTTTCTCAAAAGGTCCTTCCACAACTACCTTTTCGTAAGGTACTTTTCACAACGGTCTTTCTATACTGTTGATTTCTTGCGGACTCTTCCTAGACTGTTGATCTAAGATCAAATGCGGATTATGGATTATAGGTTTTCCAAAGTCCTTAAAAGTGCTTCCACAGTTTGCTTTTTGCAAGATTTCTTGCGCAATGTCGATCTCATGCAGACTCTTTCCTTATCATCGATCTTAGATCAGATGCTGATTGTGGATTGCGGGTTTTCCAAATTCCTTAAAAGTGATTCCTCATTTTCTTTCCGTAATCTTTCTTCCACACCATCGATCTCTTGCAGGCTCTTTCCTAGTCATTGATCTTGCGGATTGTAGGTTGCAGTTTGCGGGTTGCGGATTGCAGGTTTCAAAAAGTCTCAACCGTTACTTCCACAATTCCCTTTTCGTACTCTTTCTTCCGCACTGTCAATATTTTGCAAATTCTTTTTTGACCGTCGATCTTGTGGATTGTGGATTGCAGAATGTGGATTACGGAACCACACTTTCCAATTTTGGACCTCCACAATCTTTCTTCCGCAACTTTGTTTCCGCATTTCTTCTAGATCGTCGATTTCCTTGTAGGTTCACTCCCTACCGTCGATCTATGATTGAATGTGGATTTTCGAATCTTCATTTTTCTTATGTGGAAATCATTTACCACCGTCGATCTTCTCAAAATCGGCTTCCGCAATTTCTCTCGACTGATCTGGACCGTCCAATTTTTCACTTCACTCTAGCCTTTCAGGGATGTTATTTTCCACGCATATCTATTTTTCAGATCTTATTATAGACCATTGATCTCTGTCTCTTGAATGATCTAGGCCGTCCAAATATTCTTTGCAACTTCCACTGCATGATTTGCGGATTCATCCAAATCTTCTTGGCACTTCGGACTATTATCTATCACTGCTCGCTTTGCAGATATTTCCCTTGTCATCGACCCTGTCACAAATTTTGTAATTTCTTTGTCATTACTGAGCTTCTTTGACATCAATGACAACTATTTTCAACAATACCCCCCTTTGACATTGATGGAAACTCCTTAATTTTCTCCCCCTTTGACATTAATGATAAAGGTTTATTCTCCTGACAGCTCCCCCTGTCAACATATCTCCCCCTGACATGATGCCTTTTTCTCCTTTTTATTCATTGTAAGGAGAATACTCCCATATTTTTCCTAAGATGCTCAAATGCTTCTTTGGGTAGTGGCTTTTTGAAAATATCAACTATACGTTCGCTTGTGTCAACATATTCTAGTTTGACATCCTTTCGTGACACTTGATATCTTAGAAAGTGATATTTTATTGGTATGTGCTTTGTCTTGGAATGCATGACAAGGTTCCTTGATATATTTATGGCACTCGTATTGTCACAACTTATCACTATTGGATCTTCATATTTTACAAGTAAGTCTTCTAATGTATGTGTCACGTCCCCAATCCTCTGACCAGCGAAGAGGATGCAAATGAACGTGCTAACTAAGCACCCAGGCTAACCAAACCCCATGAAGTTAAACATGTACATAATAAAATATATGGAAATGCATGCTAATGAAAATATGTTAACATACACAGACAATATACATGTGCAGATGCATGAATCCTTTAACATACAACAGAAGAAAACGCATGTCATCATACATTCACACCATATAAGCATTCATCATGTTCATTCATAAAATAATACAGTTGCAAGGATTTAAGCACAAGAATACTTATCTTCAGGAAATCTCGCCCCGCAACCAGCTACGTCGTTGAATCAGTATTGATAACTATTAACAATTTTAAACCACTTATAATTTATTTTTAACACACATGATCAACAAGAACACACATAACACAAATTTATCATGGAATCCCAATAAGGTAAACCACCAATACTTCCTATTACTGCAAAATTATATTTACAAATAGTTTATGCCTGCTACTACAGACAAGGATGGTACTACACCATATTTACCAGCAACTACTGAAAGGAGGCTTCGACCTCCTGGTTTTATCAGCTTCTACTGAAAGGATTCTACGACACCCTATTTACCAGCTACTATTGGAAGGAGGCTACGAACCCCTAGTAATCCCGTTGCTTACCCTAGCGCCTCCCAACCTCCCTCGTATGATAATTTGATCTCTAACTGTACTTCAATCGATTTATCAATTGAACATGCAAAGATGCATATTTAATGGTCTAAACTATTGTATATATACCCTCAAACATTCAATAGTTACCTACCCTCATCGTGACTCTCCAAGACAAATAAAACAATTCGAAACTAATTCTATGTTAATAGATTCTTTTACTATTTAATTTTCTAGTCGTAACCTTTCGCAGTTTCCTTTTATTTATGCAATTTTCTTTCTGCAACAACCTTTCCACACCATTTATTTGTTGCAGACTCTTCCCTCACCATTGATCTGATGTGGATTATGGACGCACAGTTTGAATTTTCTCAAAAGGTCCTTCCACAACTACCTTTTTGTAAGGTACTTTTTGCAACGGTCTTTCTGTACTGTTGATTTCTTGCGGACTCTTCCTAGACTGTTGATCTAATATCAAATGTGGATTGTGGATTACAGGTTTTCCAAAGTCCTTAAAAGTGCTTCCACAGTTTGCTTTTTGCAATATTTCTTGGGCGATGTCGATCTCATGCAGACTCTTTCCTTATCATTGATCTTAGATCAGATGCTGATTGTGGATTGTGGGTTTTCCAAATTCCTTAAAGTGTTTCCTCATTTGATTTCTGTAATCTTTCTTCCACACCATCGATCTCTTGCAGACTCTTTCCTAGTCATCGATCTTGCGGATTGTGGGTTGCAGTTTGCGGGTTGCGGATTGCAGGTTTCAAAAAGTCTCAATCGTTACTTCCACAATTCCCTTTTCTCACTCTTTCTTCCGCACTGTCAATCTTTTGCGAATGTTTTTCTGACCGTCGATCTTGCGGATTGTGGATTGCAGAATGTGGATTATGGAACCACACTTTCCAATTTTGGACCTCCACAATGTTTCTTCCGCAACTTTGTTTCTACATTTCTTCTAGACCGTCAATTTCCTTGTAGGTTCACTCCCGACTGTCGATCTATGATTGAATGTGGATTTTCGAATCTTCATTTTTATTGTGTGGAAATCATTTACCACTGTCGATCTTCTCAAAATCGGCTTCCACAATTTCTCTCGACTGATCTGGACCGTCCAATTTTTCACTTCACTCTAGCGTTTCAAGGATGTTATTTTCCACGCATATCTATTTTTCAGATCTTATTATAGACCATTGATCTCTGTCTCTTGAATGATCTAGGCCATCCAAATCTTCTTTGGAACTTCCACTACATGATTTGCAGATTTATCCAAATCTTCTTGGTGCTTCAGACTATTATCTATCACTACTCGCTTTGCAGATATTTCCCTTGTCATCGACCCTGTCACAAATTTTGTAATTCCTTTGTCATTACTGAGCTTCTTTGACATCAATGACAACTATTTTCAACAATATCCCCCTTTGACATTGATGGAAACTCCTTAATTTTCTCCCCCTTTGACATTAATGAAAAAGGTTTATTCTCTTGACAGCTCCCCCTGTCAACATATCTCCCCCTGACATGATGCCTTTTTCTCCTTTTTATTCATTGTAAGGAGAATACTCCCATATTTTTCCTAAGATGCTCAAATGCTTCTTTGGGCAGTGGATTTTTGAAAATATCAACTATACATTCGCTTGTGTCAACATATTCTAGTTTGACATCCTTTCGTGACACTTGATCTCTTAGAAAGTGATATTTTATTGGTATGTGCTTTGTCTTGGAATGCATGACAAGGTTCCTTGATATATTTATGGCACTCGTATTGTCACAACTTATCACTATTGGATCTTCATATTTTACAAGTAAGTCTTCTAATGTATGTGTCACGTCCTCGACCCTCTGACCGGCGAAGAGGACGCAAATGAACGTGCTAACTAAGCACCCAGGCTAACCAAGCCCCATGAAGTTAAACATGTACATAATAAAATATATGGAAATGCATGCTAATGAAAATATGTTAACATACACAGATAATATACATGTGCAGATGCATGAATCCTTTAACATACAACAGAAGCAAATGCATGTCATCATACATTCACATCATATAAGCATTCATCATGTTCATTCATAAAATAATACAGTTGCAAGGATTTAAGCACAAGAATACTTATCTTCAGGAAATATTGCCCCGCAACCAGCTACGTCGCTGCAACGTTCCACCCAACCGTAGGCCAGTATGCTCGTCAATCTCTCAGCAACATTGCCACCCCCAAGATGGGCATGATTCCACAATGTTTAAGGGAAACTAGTAGGCTCACACGTAACCAGAGGTATACAACTCATCCAAGCCAACACAGTTGAGTTTATCAGGTTATAATCCAGCCAATACCGTGGGTTTAATAGGATATTCATGGAACTAGAGAAACTGTCTGCTAAGCTAGTGGTCTCACTGAAGAGTTATGGACCTGTGTCACATGCCCCAATTTTGCAAAATAATATTATCTTATTTGATTTTATTCCAAGACATTATGTTAAATTTTATGCTAAGTTGTAAATGATGACAATTGGTAGATTTTATTCCAAGACATTATGTTAAATTTTATGCTAAGTTGTTAAACTACCAATTCCTCAGAATTGTTACAAACTGTAAAGGACCTAAAAACTGAAATGGAGTCTGTAAAGTGAGAAAATGAAAGGATTCTGAGTTCTCAAGAAGAGATTAATCAGATCCTAATTGAAAAGTTCCAAACTGAGGGTAGGGGTAGAAGAACTGAATCAGAAGATACCAGTCATCAACGTAAATCTAAAAAGATGAAACATACTAAAACTAAAAGTAGTTACTCTTCTGAAGTGTTTGGTGAACAACGAAACTATTATACTACCAGTGACAGTAATGATGATAATAAATATACTAAAAAGAGGAAATACAAACCTTATGAGGAGATTTCCAGAGAATTCAAAAAGATAAAACCACCAGCCTTTAATGGAGATATTGAGAAGGGGGAGGAAGTTGAATCCTGGTTATCTGGGACGAAGAAGTACTTCCAAATATATAACTATTCTAACCAGTTAAAGGATAGAATGGCTATATATAACCTCTTAGGAAAGGCTGACATTTGGTGGTAGGACTTGAAAAGAGTTAAGGGAATAAAAGAGAAAAATGTAAATTGGAGTACCTTTAAAAGGTATTTCAAAAAGAAATTCCTATCTGAGCAGTATTATGAAGAGAGAGCCAAAGAGTTTTATGAGTTGAAGTTAGGATCAATGACAATGAAGGATCTAAATAGCAAGTTCTTAAGTCTACCTAGGTACGTACCATACCTTGTAGATGAGAAACCAAAGGTACAACGATTCCTTACCTGTCTACCTTATCATATTAAATATAGAATTGAATATGATAACCCAAAGACCTTGGAGGAAGCTACGAGAAAAGCTAACTTCTGTTTTGAGCAGAATCAGTAGAAAGAAAGCTTGGCCAACTAGAAGGCTAAGAAAAATAATAATCAGTTTGAACAAAAGAAGAAGGATTTTGTGCCTAATAGAAATTCTAAGAATAATAAGGCCAAAAACTATCCTAATAACAAGAACTTCCAAGGAAATCGAAACAATACACCCAACAACCAGAACAATCCTAAAGGTAAGGAATTTGCAAATAATCAGGGAAATTTTACCAAGAACTTTGAGCACAAAGAGCCTATCAAGTGCTGGGAGTGTAATGGACCACACTATGCTTCAATCTGTCCTAATCAGAAGAAGACTGTTAGCAACATTCATAATATATAGGAGGAGATGATCGTTCAGGAACTAGCAAGGAGCATGCCTAGAATCAATGCAGCCTTGGAGAACCGACAAGATGAATATCAGACTTCCATGGTGGAAGTAGAAGGTATGATAAATCAGACCCCTGTAACTATTTTAATTGATCCAAGAGCTAGTCTCAGTTATATTGCACCTCAAATAGTAGAAAAATGTAAATTATCTATTGAAAAATTTGAGAATTCATGGTTAGTTCAGTTAGCCATTGGTGCTAAAAGAAAAGTAACTTGTTTTGTTAAAGAATGTGCAATAGTTATGGATAAATTTGAAGTTGTTGTTAAAATTAATGTTTTGCCTCTTGGTTCTTATGATTTGCTGATTGGTATGGATTGGTTAGAGCAACATACAATAATTCTAAACTATTATGATAAAACTTTCACATGCTTAAACAATGATGAAAAACTAGTAAATGTTAAAGGAATACCTAGAAAAACCACCATAAGGCAGATTTCTGCCTTACAGCTTAAGAGAGCTGTTAGAAAGGGATGTAAAGTTTATGCAGTAACAATCACTGATGAGGAAAGTAAAATTAAAACAGATAAGTTAAAATTGGAAGACATACCAGTCTTAAAAGAATATGTTGATGTATTCCCAGAATAAATTCTGGGATTACCTCCGAAAAGGGAACTGGATTTCACCATTGAGCTGGTACCGGGTGCAGTACCTAGCTCAAAGGCCCCTTATCGAATGAACATACTCAAAATTAATGAATTAAAATCTCAATTAAAATAATTGATTCATAAAAAGTATATTCGACCAAGTGTGTCTCCCTGGGGGGCACCTGTCATCTTCGTCAAGAAGAAGGACAGAACTATGCAACTTTGCATAGATCACCGTCAGTTAAACAAGATGACCATCAAAAATCAACATCCGTTACCCCGCATAGATGATCTGTTTGATCAACTACGTGGAGCCACGGTGTTTTCAAAAATAGATTTAAGGTTTGGATATCATCAAGTAAGGATTAAAGATGAAGACATCTTTAAGACAGCTTTCAGAACTAGATATGGTCATTACGAATTTGTTGTAATGACATTCAGGCTTACTAATGCCCCAACTGTTTTCATGTGTTTAATGAACAACGTGATGCATAAGTATTTAGATAAGTTTGTGGTCGTATTTATCGACAACATTCTAATCTATTCAAAAACTGAAGAAGAACATAAAGAACATCTAAAAATTGTTTTGCAAGAGTTGCGAGAACATCAACTCTTTGCGAAGTTTAGTAAATGTGATTTCTTTAAGGATAAGATTCAGTATTTAGGTCACGTAGTGACCAAGGAAGGAATTTCCATAGATCTTGAAAAGATAAGGGCAATCGAATATTGGCCAGTTCCTAAGGATGTGACGGATGTTCAATCTTTCATGGGTATTACCGGTTACTACCGGAGGTTCATTGAAGGTTTTTCAAGAATAGCAATTCCAATAACTTCCTTGCAGAAGAAGGGAAAGAAGTTTGACTAGAATAAAAAATTTGAAGAAAGCTTTAAAAAGTTAAAAACTTTATTAACCAGCGCACCTATTTTAAGAATAGCATATCCTAATAAAGAATTTGTAGTGTGCACTGACGCCTGTAATGATGGCTTAGGTGGTGTTCTGAATCAAGAAGGGCATGTTATTGCCTATGAGTCTAGAAAGTTAAAAGTTCATGAAAAGAATTACGCAACATATGATCTGGAATTAGTAGCTGTAATACACGCCTTAAAGATGTGGCGACATCACCTAATTGGCAGAAAATTTGTTTTAATGACTGACAATAAAGGGTTGAAGTATCTTTCAAATAAGCCAAATCTAAATGCCAGACAAGCTAGGTGGTTAGCTTTCTTAAGCGAGTATGATTTTGAAATTCAACATATAAAATGTAAAGAAAATAAAGTTGCTGATGCATTAAGTAGGAATGCAAGGATGAATTTTGCAGCAGCTATCAGCACCTATGTTTCAAACTTGGATGAACAACTTAAAGAAGGAATAGAACAAGATGAAATTTACCAGAATTTGCAAGCTAAAGCTAAAGAAAATCCAACAGAAAACTTAATTAAAGGTTACAGTTTAAATAAAAAATAATTTTCACTGTATAAAGATAGGATGTATGTACCTAACATACCTAAAGTTAAGCTGTTAATTCTGGATGAAATTCATAAAACACCATATTCAGGTCATCCAGGTTATCAAAAGACTATAACCATGTTAAGAAAAGAGTATTTCTGGCCAAATATGAAAACTGAAGTAGCAGAATATATTGCTATATGTTTGGAATGTCAACAGGTAAAAAATAAACATTAACACCCAGCTGGTTTGCTTCAGCCATTACCCATCCCTAGCTAGAAATGGGAGATAATTAGTCTAGCTTTTATTACTAGGCTGCCTAGAAATCAAAATCAGAATGATTCTATCATGGTAGTAGTTGATAAGTTAAGCAAAGCAACTCACTTTATACCTGTTAAAACTACTTATAAAGCTGCAAACATAGCTGATATTTTTCTAAAAACAGATTTTTCGATTACATGGAGTACCAAAAGTCATAATCTCAGATAGAGATCCTAAGTTTATAGGAAACTTTTGGAAGTCTTTGTTTAAAGTGTTAAACACCACATTAAATGTTAGTACTTCTTTCCATCCTCAAACAGATGGACAAACTGAAAGGGTAAACCAAGTATTATAAGATCTATTAAGAATGTATGTGAAAGACCAACCTGGTAAATGGGAGAACTATTTACATCTGGTAGAATTTGCTTATAATAATAATTATCAGACATCATCCAGATTTAGTCCTTTTGAAATTTTATATGGACGGAAATGTAATACTCCTATCTCTTGGAGTAATCCAGTGGATAGATTGGTATTAGGTCCAGAAATGTTAAAACAAATGGAAGAAACTGTAAAACAAGTGCAGGGAAATCTGAAAGTGGCACAGGATTGGCAGAAAAGTCAAGCGGACTTAAAAAGAACTCCAAAGGAGTTTCAGGTAGGTGAACATCTGTTCATCAAGGGAAGACCCAAAAAGAGCTATCTGAGATTGGGGAGTTGTGCAAAATTGGCAACTCGTTACTGTGGCCCATTTGAAATTCTGTCTAGGATTGGACAAGTAGCTTATCAATTAGCATTACCACCTAATTTAAGAGTACATAATTTTTTCACATTTCTGTTCTAAAAAAATATGTTCATGATGCTACTTATGTTGTTAACTAGAATGATGTATAGGTAGAACCAGAAGGAAATTTTCTGGTGGAACCAGATTGTATCCTCGGGAGGAGGGAGATTACACTTCGGAACCGCACCATTGGAGAGGTGAAGGTGCAATGGAAGCACCTTAGTCCAGAGGAAGCCACCTGGGACTTGGAAAGTAAAATGTGAGATGCATATCCAATTCTATTCGAGGGGAATTCTGAGGATGAAAAATAAATAACATCGAGGATGATGTTATATTCTAAGGAGGTGTGTATGTCACATGCCCCAATTTTGCAAAATAATATTATCTTATTTGATTTTATTCCAAGACATTATGTTAAATTTTATGCTAAGTTGTAAATGATGACTCAGCAGAGTCAAGGATATTGAATGTAATTCTGAATATTTTAATTATAAATAAATAAAAGTGGAGACAACAGCTTGGGAGAGCTGTTAAAAAGAGTGTTACTGGTCAAGTTGGTGGAGGAGACTGGGTGGAGAGCAAATAGACACGTGGCATCATCCTCAAACACTTCCAATGTTGCAGGTGGCAACCTCCCTACATTTGGGGTCATGATCCCCCAAAAAAGTGGGATCAGAGCAGGTGGCTCAATTAATGACAACTAACCCAAAAATACCTAGTTAATCTTAATAAAAAAGCCTATTGAAGAGAGCTGAGGATACTCATTCCAAGAGGAGAATCATTCAGGTGAATGTACTTCAAAAGGATTTCATTGGGAAGAGAATTTATGGAAGGTGTTTGAGGGGTAAACTGCAGAAAGTGATCTAATAAAGCTATTCAGCTGAAGGATCTTGCTGCTGAGTTCAGAGTTAGTACTGAGTCATTGGACTAGTATTCTGTTGCTTGCTCCACCAGTTCTCAACCAAGGAGACCAGGAACAGGCTCGGGGGTCCTGAGAAGACGCTATTTGAGCACTCTCTAGGAGTTGGTAGAGAGGAACGGCCTCCCAATGCTGTTGTCATCTAGCTTTAAACAGGTTCTACAGTCTTTTATTTGACGTGTTAAAAGTTTATATCTAAGAATGAATGAGTAATGAATGATTTACATGTTTTGTAATGAACTGTTAGAGCTTGTAATATTTTAGTTATTTGAATATTGAATCTGTAATTGGATGAAATAATCCTACCTGTGTTTTTCCCCGTCTGGAATAAACCAAACTGTACTCTAGCACAGGCAGTGTGTTTAAAATAGATGAAGATATGATAGGAATCTGTAATGAGTAAATTTATTATGCATTTCATTATATCAGTGCAACTTATTTATGTATGAAGACTATTATCAGTAAAGAACAATAACCTATTCTTGTATGTTCTTGTTAACCAGATTATGTAGGTAAGTACATTAGAAAAAGAAATAGAAATAACTTAGCACAAGTATAAGGATCTTCTTTATAAATACTCTATAGGAAATAGATTATGCTATACACAGTATCTTATTATTTTATCGAATTTAAATTATGCAAGATGTTAATTTGTGCTATGTTATATGTTTATTTTCCTTGTATCATACTTATTAACTTGTTGCTTATGCAGTAGAAGAAAATAAGCTAAACTACTTGTTTACTTTCAGTTCAAGCAAAGGTATCAGATACCATATCTAGTTTGCTAGAATTAATAATAGTTTAAAAACTAACAGATACTACTAACTCAGGATAGTGATATAAAAAATAATTATGGTATTAAGATAAACATTAAGAACTTAATAAATTAATATTGCATATCTATTTAAGAACTGTACTGCAAATACTAACAGTTTTATCTTTCTGCAAAAGAGAACTGTAGGGTCGAACCCTAGTTCTAATAAAAACAACCAAGTCATAATCTAGTGGTTGGATTTTATATACAAGCTTAAATTTTTATAATATATACAGATAATGGTATTACATAATATTATCGTTTATAAATTAACAATTCTTTAAAAAAAATGAAGACATCTTAAAGTAAAAATCAGAGTTTAATTCATTAAACCCTAACCTGAAATACCTCGAGCCACTAAAATAATCTTAAATTCTTTTGACAGTAATCAAATATAATTAAATAACAATACCGAAATTATCATCTTAAAGGTTAAATAGGGTAAAAACCCTAGCTCATATTTCTGAGCAGAAAACTACCAGTATTCTTTTATATGCAAATCCATTACAGTAGTAACCTAGGATTAACAATATACTTATTCTTTTGATATAAACATTTAAAGAAAAATTTAATTTATTTACACAGAGGTAAAAATACAAATACATAAAGGAGAACAAATTTAAGCTCAAGACAGACTGTCTTAAAAATATTTTACATTATATTAACAAGCCCAAAGACTGAATGAGAGTCAAAACTTTAACAGAGCACAAAACCTCAGTTAGGAGCCGAGCAACCACATTAAGATATGGAGCTTTCACAAGTTTTAAAAATTAATTACAAACTGTAAGTTCTTCACTAATACGAGAGAAGCTTTATAAGTCATAGCTTAAAGCAGAAGTCACCTTGCAAACAACAAGGGTTTAAAACAAAATAAAATCTATAAAAAATGAAGGACAACAACCCAATACTGGGTGCAACATGGCCGAGACCTTCTCTGTTGGAGACATTTACCATCATACACACTCTTTCGGTCAAATTGGCCTAGTTAAACCACTGTCCTAAGTATAATTGACATCAGTGGAGCATTAATTTCCATCATCCAGTCACACCCACGCCTACCTACAGTCAAGGAGGCTAACTTAGCCTTCTCCTACAGTCAAGGAGGATAACTGGAGCACTTCGGGGGTGATATGAGTGATAATAAAGCACCTAATTGCTAACTGGTGGTTACAATCAGTTCAACCAGTTAGTTAAGGTTCCTTCTCTCATTAAATATATTATTTAATGATTATTTATTATTATTTAATGATCTGGAGTCAACAGGGCGCCTCCACCAACTTCTGATGGTCATTTTAGCTTCAGTTAACCTCATCGGGGTTCATTGAAGTCATGGAGCACTAGCACTTGATGGTTGGCTTGCTATGACATGTGTTTGATCTCCTTCAGTTGATATTTAGTCATTTATTGCACTCCGACTTCAGTTAGGGTTTGGTGAGTCAATTAGGGTTTTGGTCAAGTGGTTAACTGAGTGTGATTGAATGGCCAAGAGTTAGTAAGCTAGACTCACTCACTGAATTCAAATTGTCTCCTTAGGTATTCGAATTCTTCATGGATTTAAGCAATTGCTTGGCATTGTTATTGTAATCATTCATTGTTTATTGAATATACAGAGAGGAAACCATTCTGGTTTCAATTAACACCATTTTATGAGTATTTGTTGATTATTCTTTCATGAAATTGATTCTTAGTTCCTAGATCATGTGCAAGAATTAATATGGTATCAGAGCATATGGCGGGACAAAGATCTATCTCTCAAAAACAAGCTTTTTGACAGATTTCTCCATGAAATTTGAGCAATAGCTCAAAAATCCGGCACTGCACAGAAGCCAAGGCTTATCACTCAATATCCCAAGTAAAGAACTTGTTGATCAAGCTTGCTTGATTGACTATGCTGGGTGTGATGAAAGCCTAGAATGTGCAGGCTGTCCAACCTTACGGTGCCCCTTTTGTTTTGATTTGTAGGTCTTAACAGGTACAACTTCGAATGGACTCATCAATCCCTCTTCTCACCCCATTCACAAGCTATTCGGAATGGAAGTTGAAGACGATTGCATCTCTGAAGAGATGAGGTCTCTATGAAGTGTCTATTGGACTTGGAAAAGAGTCTTATGAGAATGAGAATGACTGGCTAAATGATGGTGATAGAGCTATTGGAGCAATATGTCTAGCCCTTTCTCCTAGCTTGTACTACCTTATTCTTGGTTCTGTTGAATACCCAAAGGAAGTATGGACAATATTGGACAAAACCTTTGGCAAGCACAATGAGGATCATAATAGTACTTTGGAGATCAGAACTAGCACCACAAGATTTCATCACTCAAAATTCTCAGCCTCTACTCTCTCTGATGAAGTTGTTCAAGATGAAGATGAAGCATAATCTTCTACACATTCAATTTGAATTGAAGAAAGTCTCCATGCAGTGACTCCTTCTCATGATGCTCCGGAAGTTCATGAGATCTCTGATATCTCATCTTCTCATATTTCTGAAACAAAAGAAGACATTCGAATCTCTGATATTGAAGAAAAACACTGCTGCACCTCCATGCAAACATTCACTGGTGATTTTCCTTTGAATTATGTGCAAAATTTACCAGTAATTGCTTCCGAAAGTGAAGAGAAATTTGATTTTTTTTCCTCTAATGTTGCTGCTGGTGTGCAAATATGTAAAAACTTGGATATTTTGGAAGAAATATCAGATTATAAGAGTGACACATTTTCTCCCCATGATCTATATCTTCTAGTAAAATTTTGCAGGATTGCATGCACCAAAATTCAAAATTTTGAAGAAAAAGACAACTGTGCATCCACCGTCTCGGTTGACCATAATTTTGGATCTGATATGAACCTTATTGGATCTGATATGATCATATTTGCATCTGATCTGATATTTCTTGGTTCAAAATTTCAGTTTCATAAACCTTCAGTACTGCTTGTAGTTGTTCTCATCAACGGTGTGAAGAAACAAGTACCGCAAGTCTCCTACAAAACTGCTGCTGGGGATTTGATTTGATTTCATATTTTTGGATCTGTTGTGAACTTATTTAGATATGATTTACATTCTGATTTGATATTATTTTGTTCATATTTTAAAATCCTAGAGCTTTCAGTCATGCTTGTAGCTACTCTCACCAATTCCGGTGTGAAAAATCAAGTACCGCAGTTCTTCTTCAATTTTGCTGCTAGGGATTTGGTGTTAGTTTCCTCTTATGAGGTTGATAATATTTTATTTTGTGAATCATTAGATATTTATGAAGCTATATCAGATTATAGAGCTCAAGCATTCACTCTCCAGAGTCCCAGGGATTCTCTACCTTTGGTCACAAGCTCATCTCCTCATAGAACTAGTAAAGAGGAGGACATTCTGCATCCGCTTGGACACTTGCTCCTAAAAATTGGGGCTGATTTTACCACTCATGGTTTGTTGTTCAAGGCTGCAACATATCAGTTTATTGAGTGTTCTACACATGGTTTGAATCCTCAAGAATCTTTGCTCTATCTTCAGATGATTTCAGTTGCTCTACATGGGTCCAGTTTTCATCGTGCAGTTGCTTATATTTTTGATTCAGTTGAGTGCATTGTTCTTCTTCCAAAGTGGAAGATTCCTCCAGACATATTCATTTAGTTTGGATTCATAGGTTCAAATGCACAGTCTCAGGATGCTACTGCATAGAAGAACCAATTCTTGATTTATTGCTTAGTTTGAGGGGGGGTATTTTTCCCATGAGGTTTTCCCCGTTTCCTTGGTTATATTAAGAAGTTACTTTATTGTATAGGGTGACCTATGGCCTTAGTTGTCGGGGCCCTAGAATTTTATGCATCTATGTTTTCTAACTCTTCTTAAGTATAGCTTAAGGGGGGGTGTTGGAGACATTTACCATCATACACACTCTTTCGATCAAATTGGCCTAGTTAAACCACTATCCTAAGTATAATTGACATCAGTGGAGCATTAATTTCCATCATCCAGTCACACCCACGCCTACCTACAGTCAAGGAGGCTAACTGGAGCACTCCGGGGGTGATCTGAGTGATATTAATTCACCTAATTGCTAATTGGTGGTTACAATCAGTTCAACCAGTCAGTTAAGGTGCCTCCTCTTATTAAATATATTATTTAATGATTATTTATTATTATTTAATGATCTGGAGTCAACAGGGCACCTCCACCAACTTCTGATGGTCAGTTTAGCCTCAGTTAACCTCATCAGGGTTCATTGAAGTCATGAAGCACTAGCACTTGATGGTTGGCTTGCTATGAGATGTGTTTGATCTCCTTCAGTTGAGATTCAGTCATTTATTGCACTGCGACTTTAGTTAGGGTTTGGTGAGTCAATTAGGGTTTTGTTCAAGTGGTTAACTGAGTGTGATTGAATGGCTAAGAGTCGGTTAAGCTAGACTCACTCACTGAATATGAATTGTCTCCTTAGGTATTTGAATTCTTCATGGAGTTAAGCAATTGCTTGGCATTGTTATTGTAATCATTCATTGTTTATTGAATATACAAAGAGGAAACCATTCTGGTTCCGATTAACACCATTTCATGAGTATTTGTTGATTATTCTTTCATGAGATTGATTCTTAGCTCCTAGATCATGTGCAAGAATTAATATTCTTGAACTGCAAGAGTCTGTACAAGCAGAGGAAACCCTATTTGAAACTAGAGCTTACCGTGAACGCTTCGTGGAGCCATCTATATAGTGCAACGTCCAACTTTGGAGATGATCCAACTTGCATAATAAGGAACCAAAGATATTTTAAAAATCAGAAACCCTTATGTGGAATAAAACCAGAAACAACAACAACTCTTAAAATTTATTTTACTCACCTTAACCAGAAGTGAAAGTGATGGAGCCCTGGATGAACAGTAACACCATGAACAATGCTACAAGGAGCCAACCCCTCATGCTCGCCAAGAATGGAGACGATGTGACTCTGGTGTTTTTTATTCACAACTGTCAGCAGAGGTGGGGGTATGCCTGAGCAAAGGCAGTGAAGAAGTCAATTAGCGTGGTGTCGGACTGTTACCAGCATACAAGCAGGAAGACTAAACCCTACGACGTCGGAGCTTTGCAATCACACATAGTGAGCAAAAGCTTTCACCCATGACAGACTACGATAGAAGGATAGAAAACGACGACACAGGCATACGTTAGAGCCATGTGCAAGGAGGGCAGTAAACTCTGTCCAAAGGAAAGAAATTGTAGTGAAGGAAAACAATAGAACCCAAATCAAGGGAGTCAACCATGACAAAAGCCAGCATTCCAGCCTCTGTAGCTATCTGCAGCTCACGACCGCCATGGGATCCTGCAAAGAAGCCCACAGAGCCAACGTAAATGTCGGAGGTCGAATGAGCTAAAGGTTAGGGTTGACAACTTTATATGTAACCAGTGCATGGCCAAGAAATCTCCACGTGGCCGCCTCAAATAAATCATGCAGTGGGTCGAATTTCCATAGTCACCTGTGTTTCCATAACAATCATTTAATCACCAATGATTTCATCAAAACCGCATTATAGTTTGCATGGGATTCAAATCAAATAATAATCGTTTCAACGCTTGGTGCATAGCTCGTTTTTGGCGTGGGCTTACAACATTATAATAATTGTTTAACGTTAACGTTTAGCTCGTCACTGGTGTGGGGTGAAATGTTATTACAACGTTGAATTACCACTTAACATAATCCTTTAGCCTCATAACCCAAAGAAATACATTACATAATTTATCAAATACCAATATTATGAGATATCGCTAGTAATTGTTAGTGAGGTTTATGTTCTTTTTACATAGTAAGTTATACTAATGAGAATCGTGTATTCTCTATTGAAAGTTGCACTAATATTTGACTTATGGAGATATTAAAAGACTATATAAACATTCGTAGTAGTAATAATCATAATCCCTATATAGGTATTAACCCATTTTATTTGGTTACAACTCATCAAGGTTTATATAATAATATCATCATTGGGATATAGGTTGTATAATAACTAAATTGTTGTCAATAGTATTTTAAGATAAGTATGAAATCTTTGTCTTATAAACAGTTTAGTGATTAGTGTAAGAATAACTAACTAATAGTTCCAGTGCCCTTCATGGTAGTGTAAATTATTACAAAGCTTTTAACTGGAGTAATTTACATAGTTTCGTTTGGGTAGGATCTTAAGCATTATGTAAATGTAACACTAATAAAACCTTTTATGTCGCTAAACAAATAGTTTATGCACATTTTTAAATCTTAGAAACTAGCGAAGTTTTGATAGAAAACTATGTAATGGTAAAGTGAAATGTAAAAACATTTTACTATGAACTCTGTTACTTAATACAGATCCATGAGATCTTACCTTAGAAGTTGTGGCAGTTTCTCATTTCTTGGGGTATAGTTTTACATTCTTACCAAATTACTAAGGTTAACATAAGATGAAAATATTGGCTCTATAAGAAAACACACCAACCCTAGAAGTTGTTCTTAGTTAGAACCTGTTGGCAAGCAACACCCTTTGGAGCATTTTTTTAACACAAGTAATTCGAAGATTGATAATTTTCAAACAATATTTTTTCTTTTTGTCTAGATCAAAAAACTCATTATGGATATCTTGGGAGTGCCCCAAGAATCTTTGATTCTTAAGGCACTCCTGATAGAAGCTTACTTGACTGATTGATTCGGATGGGTTGAACATCAGTTATAGAAAAACTCAACTCTTATGATCTTAATTCTTCATTTCCGTCAATCATAAGGAGGACTATAATTATAGAATATTAGTAGCTCCTATTTTTCCACTCATCACTCATGTTTGATTAAAATCAAATGAATTTATAAATTTCAACTAGTTACTGCATGGTGTGATAACTGTTCTTGTCTAATTCATATGGAAAATTTGGTGAAGCTTCATCACTTCTGAATTATTTATCTTATCTTAGTTGTCATAAGTTTTAAAGTGGATTTAATGTGATCTTCATGAACCCTACTATACTATATGCTCATCGCTTATGTCGAATTTGTATTTCTAAAATGGGTTAGTATTAGAGTTTGTGATGAAGGTATAAAGTCACTTTAAAGGTTTCACATTGGTTTGGTCACATTATAAAATTATTCGCTGATCAGTTTTGACCTTTACCATAAGGTATCGATTATATACTAAAGTGATCACCTTATTATGATTGTATTCAATAAATGAAGGATTAGGGTTTTTGGAAATTATTTAGTCATGTGCTAAAAAAAAATGATGAGTTAACCCCATTATCAACACATTATGAAATCACAATTAATGCTGGATTAAAGGTGGAACTAGGGTTTTGGTAGTCGTGCCGCTTGATGATTGCTATTTGTCAATCCTTAATGCAAACATCACTTGCAATAACTCGCCTGTGTGACTCTCCTACGACTCATTATGTTTTGGTAAGTTATTTTTGAAACCTCTTGTCTCTGCCAATTCATGTTATGATGAACTTACAGGAAAGTTTTTAGGGTTTTGATAAAATAGGGTATTTCGGAATATTGTTGGTAATGCCTAGACTGTTGATAAATTGACTGCATCTTTTAATCTGTATTTCTAAAACCCTAGAGGTTTGTGTATATGCTGCCATGGCTCCAGTGTCTAGGTTCGAACTTATTGGTGACAAGTATCTGTATGCTGCTCCCGAGTGTCGAGAGGTCGTGTCGCGGTTTGGATGGTTGGAGTTCCTTAGGAATTTTTCTGGTTTTAATATGGCAGTATCTAAGGCATTCACAAAGTCATTTGATGGGGTTTGTGCACATGTGGGAGACGTTGAAATTAAGCTGTCTAAGAAATTCAGTTATTGAGGTGAGTGACTCTTCAGACATTCGACCAAATCCAGCTCCCATAGGCCCATATGTGCTAGATCTTAAATATGTTTCTGTCTCTGCAAACAAGGTTGTTGACAGTCAGCAAGTGAATCATGAGGGTGACGAAGAAATTGATAGAAAGCCTTACCTAACTAAAGAAGCCCGAATAAACTTGAATAGAGAGTTGAAGGATCAAATTGATCCAAATCCTCATGCCCAATTGATTTCTTCCCTGCAAACAGATTTAAAAGAAGCACAAGTTATACAAACAATTGCCCTGGAAGAAATTACAGCTTTAAAAGCTGAATTGATCACCTGGATTGAGAAATGGGATGTGTTAAGAGGAAAGAAGTTGAAATGCAAAGAACTGATTAAAAGGATTTTGTTAAAGAATCAAAGGTTGAAAAGACAGAATAGGATTAATAGGACCAGGGCTGTCAGGTTCAGAGCTAAATTGAATGAAGCTAGGAGAAGTCTACCTATTCGATTCTTAGTCAAGTCGGCCTTAACAACCTAAAATTTTGTTTTTCCAGTGACTTATAAATTTTGTCTTTTGTATCTTACATTATGCCTATAGAGGATTTTGGATAGATCCTAAAAGGTTTGTGATATTTTGGGTTCGTTAGTTTTGGTTTTCAATTCACAGTCTAAATGATTAAATTGAGATATCTACAGAATTAAAATTCTGCAGATATCTCGCTCATGCTTAATTGATCATCATTAAATCTTGCTAAACAACTTTTTGTTAATATTGACAAGTGTCAAAGAAACTGTTGGGATAAAACTGGATGCTGGTCTACATTCGTGTCTTTTGACTGTACGTGGCTACTCAATGAAGAATGTTCGGGATTTACAACTGATCTGATGCTCAGTGATTACTGCGTTCCTATTTCTAAGCTTCTATTGGCTTGGATTATTCAATATGGTGTTACTATGATTTGGAGAGTATAACGCTGGATTTTCTCCAGTAAGTTAACCTATTGCCGTATCTTTCTGTCCAGATGATTTTGTAACAACATGCCTATGATTCTGGTCGTGGTTGAACCATATTTGGATAAGATTTGGATTTTTCCCGAGGAATAGGATTTCTAGTTAGTCAGTTGTAGTATTTTAATTTCCTTTATAAGCAACTTCTAAACTGAAGCAAAGGGTAGGAATCCTGGAACTTGTGACGAACAAATATAATACAACACTTAATATTATCTTGTATATTGGTGTTCCTTTAGAACTATTTATGAGGATTACTATATTTTACAGAGATACTGAAGACATTAGCTAAGTCTATCAGTTATATCATGCTGTCTTAATCTTGTTTTTCCTGTTTTGAATTTCCTTTTCATATGTATGTATCTTTATATTATATGTGAAAGAACTTTTGTTAATGGATTCTGAACAAAGTACTTAGTGTTGAAGTATGGACGATTAGTTGTCATGTGGGAAAGTGAATGAGCTTCTTCATGTTTCTTTTCTTCAATTGATAATGATATGATTTTATACGAAGTACTGACTGTGTAAGTTGACTTTATTCATTTCAGCATTAGTACCTGAGTGTATTTTTCGTGCTTCAATACTATGTTAAATTTATTTCCATTATAAGTTTTATTTCATTTTCAAATTAATTTACAATAAAATGTTATTTTATTGTAAGTTGATTTAGATTTGTTTTTGCTGATAGTAGGATTTCCTAACATTGCCGGATCATAGATCAAATTTTTTAATAAAACTTGTTATCAGATTATTAATTTCAGCTTCCAGTTTTGGGATAGTTATATTGCATCTTAGGTCATTATAGAGCAGGATTAGGAGCTACTATTATTTTTCTGTTTTAGCTTAAAGGTATTTGTTAGCATTAGTTAGTCATTTTAATTAGATCTTTTGATTTTAGTGAAGATTTGATTAAGTAGAACTTACTATATACATCCCAAGAGACTCTCTACCTTGAGAGCACATTTTACAGGGGGAAAACACATACAACATTGCAGTAAGTCGAGTGTGTGGGCTGTTTTTCAGTGGTTGGCCACAAGACCCCATAGGTCACATATTCTGGCCAACAAATGGTGCTAGAAGGAGGGCATGAGCTTAAAGCTTAATGGATGATCGATCGCATAGTGCTCCTACCAGTAATCAACCAAATTCATCCCTCATAAGTTTTGGAACATTGTGTACCCCGGTCTCTACATCACAACCTGAAACTGTAAATACTCCATTTTTAGATACAGTTAGGACTATCATTGAAAGGGACCCTAATGTCTCACCAGTTTCCCCTAAACAGATAAGTCAAACTTTAGAGGAATCACGTAGAATCTTAACCAGAGCATATTCTCTCCAAACAGGGATTCCCCAAATTAAATTTGGATTACCAAGTCGAACTAATTTCCAAACATTGGCAGTGACTGAGTCAGCTGCTAATCTGATTGGAGAAGAACCTCTTGAATCATTAGTAGTTACTCCTGATTATCACCTTAGTAATATATTAAGAGGAGTAGCTGGTCATAACACTTCTTGACGATTGTTATTTGCAGGTTGATCTACCTCCTTCACCTCCTGGATTACCACAAAATAGTCCTTGAGACTATAACAACGAGTCTTCATCAGACTTAGAACCCGATCCAGACATGGGTGACCATAATTAGGGTAACCCTAATGCCGATAGACCATGGTTACGACGCATTGCCATTGCTGTGCCTATACTACAACATAACCTACCCAAACACCCTGATAAACTGCTACCTAAGTTTGAACCAGATGATAAGGTCTTAGCTGAAAATCACATTGACAAGTTCATCCTGGTTATTCAGACTATGAATGTTCAACATGAGGATGTGGTATGTCGACTATTCCCTTTAACTTTTGAAGGAAAGGCTACAGTTTGGTATTTTTCCCTGACACAAGGATCCATAACAAGCTGGAGTGATTTTAGTCAAGCATTCCTGAACAAGTTTGGTGAAGATAAAACCCCTGCTGTGTTAGCATTATAATTGGCTAGGATTAAGACGGAGAGCAAAGAAAGGATAAAGGATTTCAATCAGCGTTTTCTTACTCTCCTAAATAAGATACCAGTGGCCTCCCAACCCCCAGAAGACATCATAATCGAGAATTATGCTTCAGCCTTACCTAAATACCTGGGTATGTTTGTAAAACAAGCCGGTAAATTTGAAACCTTTTATGAAGCAATAAAGGTTGAGAAGAATTCATTGACGTTTGAGCCAGGAAATAATGGAAAAGATCATGGTTCCCTTCGTAAATGCAACGAAACTACTTCTATAACTAATATAGACAAAAAATATGCCCATGCTTTTGATGTAGAAAAATTACAAGAAGCAATTAGGTCTCTTACAAACGAAGTGGTGATATTGAAAAGAAATAACGGGGAGGGTACTTCAAACAGAGGAAATTTCAAGACCCCATACCGGCCGTTTACATCCTCAAACGCTAGGCAAAACACTCCCCCCGACATATCAACTAATGAGGAATTTTTTAATACTATAAGGGTTGTTTATGCCTTGCCTGATTCCTCAACTGATCAAGAGTCAGATGATGATCATGAATCTGATTAGCCTGAAACCGAAGAGGAAACTTCTGAAGATCCTCTTCCGCTTAATTGCCATTTCCGGGATAGTTCAGCCAAAGAAGGAGAGTCTAGTGACCATTCTGTCTTTGAAAACTAGCACACCCATAACACTAGGAGTAAAGGGCCTGTAGATCCACAACCATCATCAGCTCCTAAGCATAGTCCTCAACCTTCAAATCAGCAGCCTATCACTCAAGGTATAGACCTACAATATGACATCATAGAAGATCTTAAGAAACATAGGGCTAATATTAGCATGTTTGATTTATTGAAAATTTATCCCATGCCCGGTGGTTCGATACTCTCTAATTTATCAAACCCATCAACCACTAAAACAAAGAATCAACCCTCTGTACCTTCAGTTAATAACCTTGATCCTACAACTAGTAAAACAACAGTAGGTTATAATAGTAATGTCAAAACAGCTGCTGATAAATATTCGCTCATAGGTAAGAAATCCAAATCTACAACCCCACCTTTTCTGCTAACATTTGAAATCTTCAACCGGAATGTTCATAACTGTATGATAGATTCCGGAGCTTCATCAAACGTCATGCCTTACTCGGTTTGTAATAATATGAATGCCAATCCCACTCCTTGTGAAATCCAAATCAACCAACTAGATCGATCCAAGGTAAAAATTGTAGGAGAATTAAAAGGAGTAATGATTAGGATGGATACCAATCCACAGATTTGCCAGGTTATTGACGTAGTGGTAGCAGACATACCAGATGTCTATGGGCTGTTTTTAAGCTGTGATTGGTCTCAAGCCTTAAAAGGATATTTTTCAACTGATTGGCCACATTTATGGTTGCCTAAAAATGGGCGTCCAAATCAGATCAGAATTGACAGAGAAAGGTACATGAAACACACGGTGACTGAAATAAATGCTCCCAATAAACCAGTTTTGTTCAGTGATTCTATTTTAGGAAACTACGGGTATGATTCTAATTTAGGGAGTTTTCCTGCACTTAAATATTCATTTACCAATTCTGTAAATAAATCAGAAATTCTGCATTGTGATTTTCAGGAAGCTGCCCCTAGTTGGGTAAATAAGGTGAATACTCTAAATGATGCAAATAGTCTTGTTGATAAGCCTTGGCATCTATATTTTGATGGATCTCGATCCAATGAAGGTGCAGGAGTAGGTTGCATGCTCCTAGACCCTGCAGGAAACAAATTCATGCTGTCTTGTAGAATGGAATTTATTTGCACGAATAACATAGCTGAATATGAAGCCCTCATACAAGGACTCAAGAAGGCATTGCACTTAAAAGTTAAAGTTCTGATTGCATTTGGCGATTCTGAAATTATTGTTAGACAGGCCCGTAATTCCATTCACTGTTTATCTAATCACCTGCAAAGTTACCAAAGGGAGGTATGGAATTTAATTTCAGCACTTGATGCTTTTAATATTGAATCCATTCCTCATTTTCAGAATCAGGAAGCTGATTTGTTAGCAAACGTAGCTTCACGACTTATTCTTGCTGAAATTTTTTCCCTAACGCTTTTTCTATCGAATTATTATTTAGACCATCCATTCCAGATAATATCACTAATTGCCGGGTCTTTAATGATGATTCATAGATTATTTCTTTCTTAACAGGGGAAGATGCTTTTAAGGAATCAGCGATCGATGAAATCACACATGATGAGGATCTACATAATTTTTTAGTAATTCACCCACCTCGTCCCATTGATAAGTCTTTTGAACAGGTAAATTCAATCCCTGTGTTAGTTCTAAGCCTCAAAAAGTTCTATGATCTGCATGATAAATTCAAGGGAGTGCCTAATTGCAAGATAAACAGGTCTAACATGCGTTATGAAACCATTAATTTGGGCACGGAATCGAATCTTCAAAATATCAACTTAGGATCAGACTACACTTCAAATGAAAAATTGGCCTTCCTGAAGCTATTTAGTGAATTCAAAAACGTGTTTGCATGGTCCTATGACGATCTGAAAACTTTTGATACCTAGATCATACAACATGTGATTCCCATGAAGCCTCAGTCAAAACCATTCCAGCAGAAATTAAGGAAAAAGCACCCTTCCCTAGAACCAACAGTAAAGAAAGAATTGAATAAAATACTTACTGTCCGGATCATATTTCCTGTATGCCATATGCAATGGGTGGCTAACCTTGTTCCCATTAGAAAGAAGAATGGATATATTCATCTGTGTGGATTTCCGAAATTTAAACCGATCATCAGAAAAGGACAACTACCATGTTCCGCCCATAGAGCAAATCCTTCAAAAGGTGTCAGGTGCCCAGATGCTGTCTTTATTAGATGGTTTCTCTAGGTACAACCAAGTTCTTGTTTCCCCTACAGATCAGTTGAAAACCACTTTTAGGACACCCTAGGGAACCTATGCCTACAGGAAGATGCCTTTTGGCTTGATAAACGCTGGGGCTACATTCCAAAGGGTGATGGATGCTGCTTTCAGAGGTCTAATAAACCACTCTATCGTTGTCTATTTGGATGACGTTATTGTATTTTCAAAAAACAGATCTGATCACATCGCACACTTACGAAAAGTGCTTGAACGCTGCAGGAAATTTGGTATTTCTTTGAACCCCAAAAGTCAATATTTGCAGTAACCGAGGGGATTTTGCTAGGGTTTGTGGTGTCCAAAGAAGGGATCATGATTGATCCAGAAAGAACATAAGCCATCTCTAAGATTCCTTTTCCTGCTACCAAGAAATCCATGCAATCCTTCTTGGGAAAGATAAATTTTGTAAGGAGATTTGTTCCAAGTTTTTCTGAAATCGTGCGTCCACTACATAATATGATTAAAAAGTACAGTAGTTTTTCATGGGGGGATAGAGAAAAGCAGTCATTTATCAGGATTAGAGAAGCCATAGCTGAAGCACCCACACTTGTGAGTCCTGACTTTAGGAAAGACTTTATTCTCTATACTTTTTCATCTGACATATCTTATGCATCTGTTCTTACTCAGAAGAATCGGCAGGAGGATGAAGTACCTATATCCTTCATGAGCTCAAATTTAAAGGGAGCTGAACTAAATTATCACGAAGTGGATAAACAGGCTTTTGTTGTGTTCAAAGCAGTAAAACATTTTTGCCCTTATCTCCTTAAGTCAAAAACCAAGGTAATTGTTCCATTTAGTGCTGTAAGAAATTTGTTGGTACAAAAGGACCTTGGAGAAAAAAGAGCACATTGGATGGCTGCTCTTCAGGAATATGATCTAGAGATTAAACCCTCTCAGGTCATACAAGGTTTGGCGTTGTGTAAGCTGGCTGCTGAATTAGCACATCTCCCTGCTGACCAAAATGACATGCCTTTAGATGATGTTTTATTGCAGAAAGAAAACTGTTTTATCCCAGAGCCTGTTAGCTCATGGTATACTGACATTCGTGTCAATATTGAAACTGGCACTGCCCTAGATCATTTAGATCCAAGAAAGAAAAGAGTGGTAAGATTAAAACCAGCACCCTATCAATTGATAAATAATGTGCTTTTTAGAAAAAATGCAGATGGAGTTTTGCTTCGTTGTCTAGAGAAGGAAGAATCTGATTTAGTTTTAACACAACTGCATGATGGGCCCACTGGTGGCCACTTTGGTGGTGATACTACTGCTCATAAAATTCTGAGGGCAGGCTATTTTTGGCCAACTCTGTTTAAAGATGCTCATGCTTTCATTAGAAGGTGCCAGGATTGTCAGACCGCAGTTGGCAGAGTTAAAAAACCAGCTTTTCCTTTGCAACCTGTGATGGTGGACAGGCCTTTTCAACAGTGGGGAATTGACATAGATGGACCAATAAATCCATCCTCCTCCCTTCAGCATAAGTATATTATAACTTCCACCTATTATTTTACTCGATGGTCTGAAGCTGAACCCTTGCGAGTGGTTAATATGAATCAGGTATTGCATTTCCTTGAAGCTAACATAATCACCAGATTTGGAGTGCCTGAAACTCTTGTATTTGATAATGCATCTTATTTTTCTTCTAGAGAATTGACTGAATTTGCACTAGAAAAGGGAATTAGGATTATATATTCAGCAAAGTACTATCCACAAGGCAATGGCCTTGCTGAATCCACAAATAAGAATTTGCTGAAAATTTTGAAAAGATCCATAGCTGAAAATCACAGGAACTAGCATACTGTCCTGCATCAAGCTTTGTGGGCTGATAGGGTCACTCCAAAATCATCTATTGGTAATTCTCCCTTCTTTTTGGTATATGGAGTAGATGCTATTCTTCCTCCAAACCTGTTTTTACCTTCCTTACAGCTTGCACGAGCTGTACAAGAGACTGAATGTTCAGCCATTGAAGAAAGAATTAATCTGCTGTTGAAGTTGGAAGAAGAAAGAGAACATGCCAAGAAACACTTTGCGAAACAACAGAAAATTATTAAGGCATGGTTCGATTGTGGCTCATCCTCAAATCGAGAATTTCAAGTAGATGATTTGGTTTTGAGATGGGACAAAGCACAGGAGGATAAAGGGGAACATACCAAATTTCAATGTTTTTGGTTAGGCCCGTATGTTATAGCAGAAAATATTGGTCCAAATACCTTCTATTTAAATAATTTACAAGGACATCTCGATACCCTTCCGGTAAATGGGCATGCCCTTAAAAAGTACTTTCAATAATTGCACATCATCGAATCTTTCCATTGTATATTTCCATATGTATAGATTTCTGTACATAAGATTGCAGTTTATGTTGATTTTTGGCTGGAATTTTTAATCTTACACTTACAAATTATTTTCGTTACTATCACCATAATAATGCTTATTCACAATTCCAGGTGATAGATTATGAAAATAATCCAACTCTTTAGATCATTTATTGTACATAAGTTTGTGTTTTGCCTCTGTGAATATCTTTTTTTTTTAACGCATATCCTTTATTCGATCACAAGATTCAACATGAAGCATTTTGCACAGACTTAGAACTTGAAATTTAAAAAATGATTGAAATGCATACCAGACTGTAGTCATTAATGATGACAGGGAGTATCAGATCTCTAATAAGTGATTTGTTTCCAGACGTGTGGCAATTTAAGCCTCCACAATTTTGCTGTCAGCAGTCCTTGATTGTTGTCTTTGAGTGTCTTCTTACAGATCAAGTACTTAAGGTAATTTATTTACTGATTTCAATAGATGTCTGCTAAGATTGAAAACTTGTTGAAGATATATGGTTATCTCTAAGCACTCTTGAGAAGTTTGTGGTTTCCTTCCCCCCATTTTTGTGAATACATTTGTTCATTTGACTAGGGCAATACTCTTGAAATTAGGTGAACATGAAAAGTATTATCAGAAAACTGGAGGTCTTATCATGAGCCAGTCTACTTATGATCATAAATTCTATTGGAATGACGTTGTCAAAATTTGGTTACCAAGCCAATGACAGCGACTCTCGGTCTAATAACTGAGAGACAGGAAGTCTCATCACGAGCTGGCCTGATCAGTTTCTGGTAGGATTGGTGAATAAGGCTATCTATTTGGTCACCAAGCTAAGATAGTGTTTCTGATTAATTCTTTTCATGTTTGTCTCTGTGTATATGATTTGTATATATACTAACAAGATATGAAAAAAAAAAGAGGAGTATTGTCTGATATGTTTCTTTAATGTGGGGGAAAACCAACTGATGTTCTTGAGAAGCCATATCTATACGGGTATTGGTTAACCTGTTTTTGACCGTGTGGATCTACATTGGAATTAAGTCATCTTGCTTTTTCCTGAGTCTGATTAGGATCAAGAACACTCAAATGACAGTCAGAGGGTTGTTACAGAAATATGTTGAGGTCCAGTCACATGTTTAGACTGTTTTAAATTTGAATCACTTAGGCAGAGATTCGATATTTGATGGCATCATTTGTGATTATCTGAAGTTTGAATGATGTTTTCTTGCAGAGATAACTGGTTCGGT
The DNA here is from genome assembly GCA_001517045.1 of Pseudotsuga menziesii. Taxonomy (NCBI): domain Eukaryota; kingdom Viridiplantae; phylum Streptophyta; class Pinopsida; order Pinales; family Pinaceae; genus Pseudotsuga; species Pseudotsuga menziesii. Next base: position 603,004 of record LPNX010172496.1, read on the forward strand.
CCCAGCATGTCGCCAATTGTTGGCAAGCAACACCCTTCAGAGCATTTTTTTTAACACAAGTAATCCGAAGATTGATAATTTTCAAACAATATTTGTTCTTTTTGTCTGGATCAAAAAAATCATCATGGATATATTGGGAGTGCCCTAAGAATCTTTTATTCTTAAGCCACTCCTGACAGAAGCTTACTTGACTGATTGATTCAGATGGGTTGAACATCAGTTATAACAAAAATCGACTCTTATGATCTTAATTCTTCATTTTTGTCAATCATTAGGAGGACTATAATTACATAAGATTAGTAGCTCCTATTTTTCCACTCATCACTCATGTTTGATTAAAATCAAATGAATTTATAAATTTCAACTAGTTACTGCATGGTGTGATAACTGTTCTTGTATGATTCATATGGAAAATTTGGTGAAGCTTCATCACTTCTGAATTATTTATCTTATCTTAGTTGTCATAAGTTTTAAAGTGGATTTAATGTGATCTTCATGAACCCTACTATACTATATGCTCATCGCTTATGTCGAATTTGTATTTCTGAAATGGGTTAGTATCATAGTTTGTGATGAAGGTCTAAAGTCACTTTAAAGGTTTCACATTGGTTTGGTCACATTATAAAATTATTGGCTGATCAGTTTTGATCTTTACCCTAAGGTATCGATTATATACTAAAGTGATCACCTTATTATGATTGTATTCAATAAATGAAGGATTAGGGTTTTTGGAAATTATTTAGTCATGTGTTTGAAAAAAAATGATGAGTTAACCTCCAGTATCAACACGTTATGAAATCACAATTAATGCTGAAGTAATGGTGGAACTAGGGTTTTGGTAGTTGTGTCGCTTGACGGTTGCTATCTGTCAATCCTTAATCATGCAAACATCACTTGCAATAACTCACTTGTGTGACTCTCCTACGACTCATTATGTTTTGGTAAGTTATTTTCGAAACCTCTTGTCTCTGCCAATTCATGTTATGATGAACTTACAGGAAAGTTTTCAGGGTTTTGATAAAATAGGGTATTTCGGAATATTGTTAGTAATGCCTAGACTGTTGATAAATCGACTGCATCTTTTAATCTGTATTTTGAAAACCCTAGAGGTTTGTGTATTTACTGCCATGGCTCCAATGTCTAGGTTCGAACTTATTGGTGATGAGTATTTGTATGCTGCTCTCGAGTGTCGAGAGGTCGTGTCGAGGTTTGGATGGTTGGAGTTCCTTCGGAAGTTTTCTGGTTTTAATATGGCAGTATCTAAGGCATTCACAGAGTCATTTGATGGGGTTTGTGCACATGTGGGAGATGTTGAAATTAAGCTGTCTGAGAAATTCATTTCTCGAGCTATTGGCTTGCCACAAACCGACGAGAAGTGGTATAAAGGAAATCATATTAAGAGTGACCAATGGAAATAGTTTTGTACCCCTGGTCATCGAGAAACCAAGTTCAAATCCGGCTTCCCATCCTGGTTATTAATGAAGAAATGGAGGGCTCTTCTGGAGCTAATCATCAGGTATGTAACTTGTGAAGGTAGGCTGTCTCAGATGCAATTTTATCACCTTTGGCTGTTGATGATATTCAAAGGGTACCCTGTCAACATGCCCTTTTTCTTTTTGAACAGTTTGCACAAAATGGCATCCACTTATCAGTCTAATGTTGGGGATAAAAATAGGAGTTTATTCCACCATGGGTTAATTAAAATTCTTGTGTCCAGTTGGTTGGAAGAACTAGGTCAGACCTGGGATTCTTTCCTTGTGCGAAATGGGTTTGGGGTTAATGAGGAATGTCCCAAACAGAGGCCTAGGGTTCGACGTAGGAATGTAAACAATGAGGAAGCTGAGCTTGAAATCGAGGACTCTGGTTCTCAAGATATTTTGGGTGATGAAGGGTTTCAACCTGACCAAACCCTAAGTCTTGCTGATGTAAAAATTGAGGTGGAAACTAGGGTTGAAACTCCTACAATAATTCTCGAGGTCAAGTAAGGAAACCCTCAATTCCCATAACCTTTCAAAACAAGAATTCTTCTCATGCACAGGTTGATATGAAGCAAATAGAGGTTGAAGATCAGACTAGCCGTGCCATGAGCAATCCGGCTATACGAAGAACCACACGCAGTATGACAGTTGCTTTGCTTGCAAGGAGGAATTTGAGTGTTGGGGATATCTCAGTTATTGAGGTGAGTGACTCTTCAGACGTTCGACCAAATCCAGCTCCCATAGGCCCATCTGTGCTAGATCTTAAATACGTTTTTGTCTCTGCAAACAAGGTTGTTGACAGTCAGCAAGTGAATCGCGAGGGTGACCAAGAAATTGATAGAAATCCTTACCTAACTGAAGAAGCCTGAATAAAATTGAATAGAGAGTCGAAGGATCAAACTGATCCAATTCCTCATGCCCAATTGATTTCTTCCCTGCAAACATATTTAAAAGAAGCACAAGTTATACAAACAATTGCCCTAGAAGAAATTACAGCTTTAAAAGCTGAATTGATCACTTGGATTGAGAAATGGGATGTGTTAAGAGGAAAGAAGTTGAAATGAAAAGAACTGATTAAAAGGATTTTGTTAAAGAATAAAAGGTTGAAAATACAGAATAGGATTAATAGGACCAGGGCTATCAAGTTCAGAGCTAAACTGAATGAAGCTAGGAGAAGTCTACCTATTCGATTCTCAGTCGAGCCAGCCTTAAAAACCTGATATTTTGTTTTTCCAGTGACTTCTAAATTTTGTCTTTTGTATCTTACATTATGACTACAGAGGATTTTGGATAGATCCTTAAGGTTAGTGATATTTTGGGTTCGTTAGTTTTGGTTTTCAATTCACGGTCTAAATGATTAAATTGAGATATCTTCAGAATTAAAATTCTGCAGATATCTCGCTCATGCTTAATTGATCATCATTAAATCTTGCTAAACAAATTTTTGTTAATATTTATAGGTGTCAAAGAAACTGTTGGGATAAAACTGGATGCTGGTCTACATTGATGTCTTTTGACTGTACATGGCTACTCAATGAAGAATGTTCAGGATTTACAACTGATCTGATGCTTAGTGATTACTGTGTTCCTATCTATAAGCTTCTATTGGCTTGGATTATTCAATATGGTGTTACTATGATTTGGAGAGTATAACGCTGTATTTTCTCCAGTAAGTTAACCTCTTGGCGTATCTTTCTCTCTGGATGATTTTGTAACAACATGCCTATGATTCTGGTCGTGGTTGAACCATATTTGGATAAGATTTGGATTTTTCTTGAGGAATAGGATTTCTAGTTAGTCAGTTGTAGTCTTTTAATTTCCTTTATAAGCAACTTCTAAACTGAAGCAAAGTGTTGGAATCCTGGAACTTATGACGAAAAAATATAATACAACACTTAATATTATTCTGTATATTGGTGTTCCTTTAGAACTATTTCTGAGGATTACTATATTTTACAGAGATACTGAAGACATTAGCTAAGTCTATCAGTTATATCACGCTGTGTTAATGTTGTCTTTCCTATGTTGAATTTCCTTTTCATATGTATGTATCTTTATATTAGATGTGAAAGCACTTTTGTTAATGGATTTTGAACAAAGTAATTAGTGTTGAAGTATGGACGATTAGTTTTCATGTGGGAAAGTGAATGAGCTTTTTCATGTTTCTTTTCTTTAGTTGATAATGATATGGTTTTATACGAAGTACTGACTGTGTAAGTTGAATTTATTAATTTCAGCATTAGTACCTGAGTGTATTTTTCATGTTTCAATACTATGTTAAATTTATTTCGATTATAAGTTTTATTTCATTTTCAAATTAATTTACAATAAAATGTTATTTTATTGTAAGTTGATTTAGATTTGTTTCTGCTGATAGTAGGCTTTCCTAACATTGCAGGATCATAGATCAATTTTTTTAATAAAACTTGTTATCAGATTATTAATTTCAGCTCCCAGTTTTGGGATAGTTATATTGCATCTTAGGTCATTATAGAGTAGGATTAGGAGCTACTATTATTTTTCTATTTTAGCTTAAAGGTATTTTTTAGCATTAGTTAGTCATTTTAATTAGATCTTTTGATTTTAGTGAATATTTGATTAAGTAGAACTTACCATCTACATCCCAAGAGACTCTCTACCTTGAGAGCACATTTTACAGACGGCAGGGCCTTTCTCCTGTGAAAAATAGTTACACCAAACACATACAAGATTGCAGTAAGTCGAGTGTGTGGGATTTTTTTCAGTGGTTGGCCACAAGACCCCATAGGTCACATATTCTGGCCAGCATAACCTAATACAAAAGAAAAATGTAATATAGAATTGCTAGGGTATGTATTTTTGAAAATAAAGAATATCAAGCAGATAAAATAAACTGTTCAGAACCAAAGGAAGTAATGCTGTCGCTACATATTCTACAAAAAGAAATACAATCATCTGAACTTCGTTTACAATAGCGACAAAAGAAAACAAACTATGTTACCTTACAGAAGTAGGTTGAATTACAACAGCTTATAATCTAAGCTTATTAATTGCAAATAGAAATATTGCATGATGCTTTATGAATTTAAAGACGATACTCGGTCATTTATACCTGTAAACCTGTAAGAACAAATAATACATCTGCGTTAGCATAAATGCTAAGTAAGCCCCAAAATTCAAAGTCAGATTCCACCTACTGTCATAAATAGAACTCATCAGTAAACCAATTATAGAATTTATGCGCAAGATAAACTTAAGATTGTGTTAATAAGAAAAATGTTGAGTTAACATATTTGAGTTTATGTAAATTAATCTATTAACTGTTTCTCCTTTTTCTAACCGTTAACTATAAATAAACTGCAGTCTCAACATTTCATGTTATTTCAAAATTTTAAATTTTTGTGAAAATTTGGGGTTTTGACAACCTGCACCACTAGGTTTATCAAGCACGCTCGGGCTCCATTTCCACTCCCAAAAAGTCCAAGACCAACAACCACAAAACTACACAGCAAAATGCAGCTCTGGTATTTGAGGGAAGCACCACTGTAGAGAAAAACCAAGATGAAAACTGGGTAATACACAGCCTAGGCTGAGAGATTTGAATCCAGAGTTGTTTATGGCCCTATCATGGCCAAAATGACTCAACAACAAACCTACAGCAAGCCAAATTCACACAAATGACATCCACTACTTCTCCCCTGCGTAAGAAGAAGGAATATGACCTCTATCGTGAAGGTTTCCGACACATACACAGACTTCCCCAACGTCCAGCGGTTCAGACCTAGACCAAAGCGTGAAGAGAACTAGACACAACCCTGTAGAGAAGGAAAAACGAGTGTGTCCGTGATTGTTCCATGCCCCCTCTCTCCCCTCGCGTGAGGACTGCATGCACTCCATTGGTGGAGTATGCGTGTGGGAAAAGGATCGGCAATCCTTCCAACCACATGAATTCCCATGCATACGTTTCCCAAGGGTAATAACTACCCAACCCACTATGGCAGAATTAAAATGGTTGGTGGATGAGACAAGGAAGGGTGAATAAGACAGAAAGGTGGTTGACAGCTAGTTGGTTCATTGCTTGACACTTGGCTATTCCCCAATGGCTCCCAAGGGTTAGACATCCCCCCACCCTTAACCTTATGAAATCATTCCATTTTCATCATTGTTGCATCGACATAGCTGGTTGTAGGTATTTGAATTAATTTTCCATATGTACATGGTGTCCAACATCATAACATTCTTGGCTAGCACAAAATACCATCAGCATCACCGAAACATAATACGACAATCAACGGTGGGGCGTTTTCCTAGCTCCACACCATGATTAATTACAATACATATACATCATATACATTCAATGCAAACGGGGTCAAAACCGGGGTGTTACATTCCCCTCCCCCTTCAATAGCACTATCCTCAGTGCTTTAAAAAACTTGAACAAACAAAAAGCTACACTGGCATCGCCTTAGTGCTCCAATACTTAGGAATACTTATAAAGTTTACACATCCAAAATTTCAAAATTTTGCATATCTGTCTTGCATTCTATCAGTTACTTTGAACTTTGAGGACCAAGTCCTTTGGCTTCCACAATCCTCTCCTACTGGTTCTGAGCTTTCAGCTCATCCACAAGTCTGGGAACCTTATGGCTGTTACCCTCTTGATGTTCCCTTGTTGGGACTCCCGACGGCAATGATGTCCTCCACATTTCCAGCATTTTACTAGATGCTTCATCTTTGCCTGCTCAATTTCCTTTGAGTCTTCATGCCTGGAACTTTTCTTAATGGGTCTCTTAGACGAATGCTTCTTCATTGATCCACTTTCCTTTCCCTTACGGATTGATTTCATAATGATTTTTACCTCCCTTCACAGACAAATAGAGTCTTGCAAAACCTTGTGGTTCATCTCATTCTGCCTTTTCTCTATCCTAAGCTTCTCTCCAAGATTTTCTTGGGTCTTGGCAATTGTTTGAAGGAGACTTCCAGCCAAGTTTAATAGCCTTTGGTCTGCTTCCATGGTCAATGTGCACCACTGGCTTTCAATTTTCTCACCTGTGAAATTCATCATTGTTATTTTGTTAGGTCAAGCAGAATATAAACATTATAAGCAGTCAATTAATTTCCCAGTTGACATGGTGGTCCGAGTTTTATCCATGAGACTTTCATGCTTCCCCAACGGGCACATGAACTCATTCATGTCCATTCTTTGACGGGGAAGTAACTACCTCAGCATTCACAATTTATTTCAAGCAATTAAACACATTCTACTTTCAGCCATACATGCATTCAACAATTTTCTATTTTTTTAAAATGCATCAATAAATAAATAAAAAGGAAGGAGAGAGAAGTAAGAGTTTTTCTCCTCTTCATCTTGTTCCATTCAGGAACCCACACCACCACTGTAGTTTTCCTACTCCTAGCCTCTTTCACTTTATCGTGAATGCTTGACCAACCCTTCTTGGCTATGACACTTAGTGTCTATGGTATGTTCTAGACCTCTCAACCATGGAGTCCCTCCAGATGGTTTGTCTACAACTCTTGGCTGCTAGGACCCACACAGTCTCAGTATAACCTTCTTCATTACTGCTCATGTTGAGCTCTTTAGGACAATCACATGTCCACATGCATCTCTACGATGCCTTCATAGTCCTAGCTCCCAGCGATACCTACACTCAACCATTGAATCCATTCACATGCTTAGTTTTTTCTCGTAGGGTTTATTTCTAAATAGGAGTTTAGAACATCATGACCAAATCATATACATATGTATATTCATAAGCAAGAAGCTGCAAGATAACCAAATACTTATTTGCATTGGGAGTTTCCTCTCTGGTCCACAGGGTCCTACTTTGCAAGCCTTGGGATCACCTATGGACTTGGATGTTAGGCCAGCACACAGGATTCTCCACAACATCAAATAATTAATGTCCAACCAATACACCTTTACGCCGACTTGGAAGGAAACTTCACCACAACCATTTCCAGGTCAAGGCTCTACTATGAAGCCCTAGGCATATAAAAACCTAATTTCAACAACACCTTCACAACCCCTCATCAGAATCCCCAAAACCTCCACAACATCCTTCTCAAAATCCCTTACAACCTCCACAACCTCCACAACATCCTCATATACATATCAACCCTTACACCACAACCCCTCCAACAACCTTTTTCTTTTGCTCCTTTAGTGTGCAACACCAAATTGCATCTATTTAGCCTGACAACACAAGTAGTATAAGAAAACTCATCAGCGTTAGTGTTCTAAAACTGTAACCATATTTTGTAACATTCACTATTCAAGTATTGAAACACCAGGAATGCATCCACTCCCTATGGTGTAGTCAATATTGAAAACCCTATCATGACCCGACATCGGGGAAGTGTGCACCCTTTTCCGAGGTGAGCCATGTAGGCCCTAATCATACTCAAGTATTATGTCGTAATGGAATTAAAATAAAAACATGCTCTTCATATTTACTCTAACAATTAGACATGCATATTCTTAGCTAGGGTCACATAACACTTATCCATTTGCAGATGCAGTCTTTCTTCATCAATGAGGAATGGGGGCTCCCTTCTCTGAGTTGACAGTCCCTCGGTTTGCCATCCCAACTCCTCTTTACCTTCCATATACCACATATGTCTTACTGACATAATATTTACCATCTCACTCAGATTGTTTACCAATCATGTAGTGCAGATGGGACATTACCAAAATGTCCAATGAAGTTTCACCCAAAATCCATTTCCAAGATATGGGATCCTTCCCATGAAGTTTGGCTTCTGTAAGCCATCACACATGGTCTTCGTGCAATGTGTGATTCTGGCACACCTATCAAGTAGCTAAACAATCAACATCATTTGACAAAACAATTCAATCTGATTGTTCCATAACCAATCAATGTCACTAATAATTAAATCCAATAGGAATTTGCAACTCTGTCTACTACAAAAATTTATTTTCTTAGCAATGAGGCCATCCTCATATTGTTTGTCTCTTGTAAGAGGCACCACTCTGCCCATTATAATTTATGCTCACTAGCATAGCATGAACAACAACTTACAACACGTCTTCCTGACACAATTCTATGCAAGCCAACGATGATTAGTAATTATCAGCAAATTCTCAAATCTAAAATTTACAAGTCCAAATTGACAATACGTTCTGCACATAAACTATTTTTACAATAATGAGACTCTTCTCATGAGGTTTGGCTCTTTCACATGGTAGATTCCAGCCTTCATCATGGACTTACCTATATTTCCATGCCCAAAACAATCTACCTGAAATCTGAATTTCAATCAACCAACACTTTGTAAGTATCTATGCATATAATAATTTCATTGTTGCAATAATGATTGAAGCATTTTCAGAATTATAACACTCCATAATTCAAACACTTCCAGCTGTTAACATATCAATATCACCACATTCATTTACTTCACGTGAATCATTATCATACTAAATTGCAAGGTACAGCCACATCATTTATGCAATTTAAATGAAACTTTTAGATACCCATTATTTCACAGTCATATCATTTATACAACTTTTCCCTTCCACATAGAATTCTAGAAGCCCATCGATCATGATTACCCTCTTCATGTACTTAATGTTATGCATCAATACCTTATTTCATTCATTATTTAGTTTGCAATAACACACGCACCATCCCTATGCATTCATGCAATACATCACAACATGTGCATCGACACTTATGCACGCACATTTACAACATTTACCCAAACTTTTCATATGCATCCACTCAATGCATAACCACAAGATTTATAAAGTCTCTTTATGCATATCCACTCAATGCTACCTTGTATTGATTCATGAATACTATGCATTCAAACATATTATGGCCTAACCATGACTACCTCATATAGGATGCATTACTATAACCAAGGCCACCAGTCCTCACTTGTTTTGGGTTGTTAAGCTCATAACAATATACACAGGGCATGATATATATAGATATATATACATTTCTATATGAATGTAGTCTAAATTTCTAAACAACCACATGGTATGAGACCTCTTTTCCTTCACCAATCCATGCTCCACCACACTAGGGAAATATGTCATTCACATGAATGCATTTCAATCCTAAATGCATACCATTCTATGGTTACTAAATACAGCTCAAAGGATTCTTACCCAATCCCTTTTCATTACTTATGCAATCACCATAATTAAACCATTACCTGCATGGCTCCCATTCACACCCTTGATGTTACCTGATTAGTTGGTCTCTTATAGAAGATTGTAGAATTCACCCACCAACTTCTTGATTATGGATTTGTTGCCTTATCCTCTCCTTCGTAAGGTTGCTAGTCACATGCAACAACATCATCAGCATCTTCAACCATTCTCCTGTTCTCGTTGGTCCTACCACCAATACCAACACCAATACTGATGATCAACCTCAATAATTGCCATTAGTGGTTCATTGCATATGTAAAATCCCACTACTTTTATCAATATGTAATATCTTATGCATGCAGAAACATATTCTCATGTACTATGCATTGTTTATGAATATGCTAACTAGTACATGTTCATGCCATCCATCTAATCTCTGCATTTTTAGCATTCCCATGCCATAATCTTATGTAGACAGTGTTAACCCAAAAATCCCCCACTAAGCTCTCAATGGCCTACACTACCCAAGGACACCATCTCACAACACTCATATCACTCCATTAGACCTTCCATTAGACCCCCACACCTCCAAAATAGCCTAAGGATGAAGGAAAAGAGCTAAAAACCCCAAAAAGGAGCCCAAAATAGCCCCCTAGGAGCTAAAGCCCTAAAAAGGGGGCTAAAACCCTAAAAGGGGCTAAAGTTAGGGCGGAAGGGGCTAAAAGCCCCAAAAAAGGGCTAAAGTTCTGACCAAGGGCTTAAAACCCTAAAACCCCTTGGAAAAGTTATAAAAGGAGGGTGGGGGGTCACTCTCAAAACACTTCTCCCATTGCCTATTGTTACGCTACCCGTGGATGCTTTGAGACCTTTACCTCTCAAACCACCCACACTCCCTCTCCTCCATCTCCATCCCCATTGAGCCATTGCTCCCCAACCAAGAGAGGTGCTTCCACAAGCTTGGGCATGGTGGCCCATTTCCACCAAAGAAGGTATACCATGTTTTATTTCTATTTCTTAGTTGTTTAATATGCGTTGCTTTCTAACCCTTTTCCCCATTTGCAGGTTTTGTTTTTCTTTTTAACATTGTTTTGCAGGTTTTTCCATTGTAGCTTAGGTTTATTTTGCAGGTTTTGAAGGCGGAACCCTAACCCGTGTTTGCAGAGGGGTTCATCAACATTGCTTCTATTCCTCTTCTTGCTTAGATTAGCTTAGTGTTAGTTTACTATTCTGTTATTTACACTTTCGTTTCGTTTTTCGGTATTTACCATTAGCAGGAACCTACCCTCCTACCCTATAGGTAGAAGGGAGCCATTCTTGCCCCTGTAGCAGGGATAAATCCTTGTTATAGACAAAGCTTATAAAATATAAATATAGTTAGCAAGACAGGGGTTAAGGAATTTCCCCTTTCCAATCCCTCTTCTTTGCATGGGATTCCTCTTCCATGTAATAGATGGTTCAATTTCATGGTCTCTAGCAAGCACACAAGGAATCATTAGCTATGATCTTCCCATTAAACAACAATTCAATACATATACTTATGCATAATATCCCTACATGCTACTTCTAGGCATGCAATTCTAGGAATTGTCCATATTGACAACAACAATTTTTTTTTGTCAAAACAACCACTAGAACTTTTCGGCTCTAAATACTTATGATATATGAAAAATTCATTTAGATTCTGGTGATTCTCCACTGTTCTCTACTGGATAAGCTTTCCAATGCCTATCCACATGCTCCATTCTGACTTCGGGTGAGAAAATTACACTACCAAAGTTCTGCAACCTGTGTTACTAACACAACTGTTAGCCACAACATTTATATAAGTCATAATTACTTACCTTTACCTGGAAAAATCACACATTGACAACTTTACCCAAAACACAGATTTTTCTTTCATAGGAAGACTGTCTCAGGGGGGAACGATGGGGGTCAAGGGGGCTTGCCCTCGTAAATTTGTAAATCTGTTGATTTCGCGCAATCTGGCGCATAACACACTGCCATTTTTTTCATCTTTTTGGTGCCTGAAACCTCACTGGAAAGCCTGCAAAAAATCCCTGCCAAAACCTTGAATCAAATCGAATTCCATTTTCCAGCCGCTGCCGTAGTGAAAATATCTTCAACATTCACCCGTCGTAGTGGCTAAGTCTTCCTCTTCATGCTGCTGCACATTGGCTCTCTTCTTTATTTTCTTTCTGCCGTCGTAGCAGTTCGGTTTCGATCTTTCACTCGCCGTAGTGGCTGTAACAAATTTTGCACCCACCGCCGTAGCAGCTCGAACTCCAATTTCCGGCCACTGTTCGTCGGCTTCTTCTTTGAATTTTTCCCGCTGCCATTGCGGCGAAGTTCGATTTCCAATCGCTGCATCGACCCGTTTGTTTTCTTTTCTCCGCTGTCGTAGTGACTCAATCTTTGAATTTCTACTGATTTCTTCCACACCTAGAAAAATTTCAGAGTTTTCTTCTCATCGACTTGTCTCGCTCGACGGCATCGGCTCTCAACCCTTCTTCTTTCTCGCCGTTGCGGCTCCCTTCCGGCAAGCCTTTCCTTTGTCTGCCGCTGCTGCTACATCGAAAGACTTCTTGTCTTCTTTCTGCCGCTGCGGCCAGAGACTATATTTACACCTGCCGCCATCGGGCCTCCTTAGTCGATTTGTGTTGGCTCCATCCTGCCACGCGACCACTATGCATCGGCTCACACCCGTCAGCTTCCTCGAGGCGACCTAGCCGTTGTAGCGGCTTGAAATTTTATTGTCACCCGCTGTAGCTGAAGGAATCCACCAAAGGTCATTGGCTCGATTTTGTCGAACCAACCGCCACCATAGCAGCTTTCTTTTGTCCTTCACAACCACCATTACGACTCTCTTCCAGTGAAGGAATCCGATGTATCGGATGGAATTAGCCAAAGTCATCCGACATCCATACTTAGAAAAAATTTGATTTTTCTCTTTGTTGGCCTGTCTTTCAACAGAAGTTACTCAACCTCATCAGCTGATGTTCTTGGCCCATAAAGTCCCACTGCTACAACCTATAAGCTTTGATACCAATCTATCACGTCCCTGACCCTCCGATCGACGAAGAGGACGTGACTGAACGTGCTAACTAAACACCCGGGCTAACCAAGCCCCATGAAGTTAAACATGTACATAATAAAATATATGGAAATGCATGCTAATGAAAATATGTTAACATACACAAATAATATACATGTGCAGATGCATGAATCCTTTCACATATAGCAGAAACAAACGCATGTCATCATACATTCACATCATATAAGCATTCATCATGTTCATTCATAAAATAGTACAACTGCAAGGATTTAAGCACAAGAATACTTATCTTCAGGAAAGCTTGCCCTGCAACCAGCTACGTCGCTGCAACGTTCCACCCAACCGTAGGCCAGTATGCTCGTCAATCTCTCAGCAACACTGCCACCCTCGAGCTGGGCATGATTCCACAGGGTTTAAGGGAAACTAGCAGGCTCACATGTAACTAGAGGTATACAACTCATCCAAGCTAACACAGTTGGGTTTATCAGGTTATAATCCAACCAATACCGTGGGCTTAGCAGGCTATTCTGGGAACTGGAGAAACTGTCTACTAAGCTAGTGGGATCGCTTAAGAGCTATGGACCTGCACCACTAGGTTTATCAAGCACTTGCAGTCTCCATTTCCACTCCCAAATAGTCCAAGACCAACAACCATAAACATACACAACAAAATGCAGCTCTGGTATTTGAGGGAAGGACCATTGTAGAGAAAAACTAGGACGGCAACTGGGTAATACACAACCTAGACTGAGTGATTCGAATCCAGTTTTATTTATGTCCCTATCGTGGCCAAAACGACTCAACAACAAACCTAAAACAAATTAAATTCACACAGATGATAGCCATGAATTCTCCCCTACGTAAGAAGAAGGAATATGACCTCTATCATGAAGGTTTTTGACACATACACAGACTTCCCCAACGTCCAGCAATTTAGATCCAGACCAAAGTGTGAAGAGAACTACACAAAGCCCTACGGAGAAGGAAAAACTAGTGTCTCCATGACTATTCCATGCCCCCTCTCTCCCTCCCCCACATGAGGACTACATGCACTCCCTTGGTGGAGTATGTATGTGGGTAAAATACTGGCAGTCCTGCCAACCACACGAATGCCCAAGCATACGTTTCCCAAGGGTAATAACTACCCAACCCACTCTGGAAGAATTAAAACGATTGGTGGATGGGACAAGGAAGGGTGGATAAGACAGAAAGGTGGCTGACATCTAGCTGGTTCACCACTTGACACTTGGTTGTTCCCCAATGCCTCCCAAGGGTTAGACATCCCCCACCCTTAACCTTAGGAAATCATGCCCTTTTCATCATTGTTGCATTGACATAGCTGGTTGTAGGTATTTTAATTAATTTTACATATGTACATGGTGTCCAACATCATAACGTTCCTGGCTAGCAAAAAATACAATTAGCATCACCGAAACATAATACGACAATCAATGGTGGGGCATTTTCCTAGCTCCACACCATGATTAATTACAATACACATACATCATATACGTTCAATGCAAACAGGGTCAAAAACGGGGTGATACAGTATGTTTCATCCAAGTGACTTGAGTAAAACATGATGCAACGACAATATATTCAGCCTTTGTTGTAGACATTGATATGGAGGATTGTTTCTTGCTTAACCATGATACCAAACAATTTCCCAGAAGGAATGCTGCTCTGCTGGTACTCTTTCGGTCATCAACACTTCCTTCCCAATCTACATCAGTGAGTGCCTTTAGAGTGAAGTTATTGCTTTTTGGATACCATAATCCATAATCCATAGTACCTTTTAGATATCTAATAATTATTTTTACTGTAGCCACATGTGTTTCTTTTGGGGCGGATTGAAATCTGGAAACCAAACCTACAACCTGCATTACATCTGGTCTAGTAGTTGTTACATGCAATAAACTACCAATCATTGAACTATAAATAGTATGATCCACTTCTAAGGATTCACCATTCTTGATTAATTTACAGCCAGTGACCATAGGAGTAGTAACAGGTTTGGATTCATCCATTTTGAACTTCTTCAATATTTCTTTGATATACTTATTTTGAGAAATGAAAATCCCTTTTTCTGATTGAGATACTTGTAAACCTAGAAAGAATGTTAGTTCTCCTAACATTGAAATTTCAAATTATTTCTTAATTTCTGATGCAAAGTTTACACTCAGAAATTGTAGATCACTTCCAAATATGATATCATCTACATAGACTACCACAGTGATCATATTTTCATTTTCAAACTTTATGTACAAATTATTGTCAGTGGCCCCTCTTTTATATCCTTGTTGTTTTAAATAATTGTTAAGTCTAGAGAACCGTGCCCTTGGAGCTTGTTTAAGGCCATAGAACGCTTTCTTAAGTTTGCACACATAATTTATGTTTTTTGACAAGAGAAAACCTTCAAGATGCTCAATATAGACTTCTTCTTCATGTTCTCCATTAAGGAACACAAATTTTACATCCATTTGATATACCTTAAAGTTTTTGTAGCATGCAAAAGCTAAGAACATCCTGATGGCTTCGAGTCTTGCCACAGGTGTAAAAGTTTCTTCAAAGTCAATGCATTCTACTTGAGCATATCCTTTACATACTAACCTAGCCTTGTTTCTTGTCACATGACCATGCTCATTGAACTTGTTTTTAAATATCCATTTGGTTCCAATAACATTCATATCTTTAGTTCTTGAGACAAGTTCCCAAGTTTGGTTCTTTTCTATTTGATCAATTTCTTCAATCATAGCATTGATCCAATCCTCACTTTTTCAAGCTTCTTCAAATTTTTTGGGTTCTATTATCGAAAGTAGTTCTTTCTCTTCATCAAACAATTTTCTTCTTGTTTTAACTCTTGATTTTTTGTCACTAATTATTTGATTTTTAGGATGTTTTTTTGGACCCACCTAGATGGTGTCTTTGTGTCTGATCTCGGGGATTGTTTATTCTCACTTTCATGTGATTCTTCTTCCTCTACTCTTTCTTCTTCTTCTTCTTCTTCTTCTTCAGAATTATCTTCTTTTTGTGTACTTTCTCTCTTTCTTTTATCATCTACTTTTTCATCATCAATTTCTTCATCATCCATGCTTCCTTGAATTTATATTGTTCTTGGTTTAGTATCATCAATGGTTACATTTGCACTTTCTCTGATCTTGTGCAACCTTAGATTATAACATCTGTATGCCTTTTTGGTGGAAGACTATCCAAGAAATATTCCTTCGTCGGTTCTAGAGTCAAACTTCCCTAGATTATCATCATATCCATTGCAAACATGGACAAGCAGGATGGACTAGCCACCAATAGAGCACCACGATTCGATGGTTCAAATTATACATTTTGGAGGATAATAATGGAAGTATATTTAAAATATTTTGGAATGGACATATAGAAGCCAATAGAGAATGGGTACAAATTTCGAAAAACAACTCTTTTTTTGTAGCATTTACTTCCAAAGGTTCTAAAATATTTAATTGAAGTCGTTCTTCCAAACCATAACTCATGAGTTTTGTCACTATTCACTCTCAGTTTTCCTCTATTTTGTACATAGACAACTGTATATATTGCTTCTCTTCAATAGCCATCAAGAAGTTTTGCTTCATTAAGCATAGTTCTAGCTACTTCTTGGATTTTCCTATTCCTTCTCTCAACTACTCCATTTTGTTGAGGATTGTTTGCTGCTGAGAACTATTTCTTGATTCCATGATTTTCATAAAATTCATTGAACTCATTTGAGGTGAATTCTCCACCATTATCTAATCTTAGGCATTCGATTTTTCTACTTCTTTCATTTTCAACAAGGGCTTTGTAGGATTTAAACTTCATAAAGGCTTCTGATTTTTCTTTAAGAAAAGTCACCCAAGTCATTATTGTATAGTCATCGATTAATAACATAAAGTAATATTCTCCGTGAAGGATTTTAGTCCTTGTTGGTCCACAAATATCAGTGTGAACTAATTCTAATCGCTGGGAGGTTATATGTTCTTTCACGTTGAATTTTGTTATTGTTTTCTTCCAATGAAGACAATGTCTACACACATGATTTGGTGGTTTTATTATTTTTGGCAGATTTCTTGCAGCTCTCTTCTGACTAACTCTTACAATATTGTCAAAGTTTAGGTGCCTCATCGTTCTATGCCATAGCAAAATTTCATCAACTTGGCTCATATAACATTGTTCTTCATTTTCTAAAATATACACATTGCTTGGAGTTCTCATGACATTTCCAACAAGTTTTTCTGAATCTTTTCTTCTGATTTCACACTTCTTGGAATCAAATATACATATGTGTCATTGATCACACGTTTGAATCACACTCAAAAGATTAGGTTTTAAGTTTTCTACAAGTAGAACATTTTTAGCTTTCATCTTATCCCTAATAACCATTGTACCCTTCCCGATTATTTTAGAGGATAGATTATATCCAAAAGTGACCTTTCCTTTTTGCTTACTTTTAGTCTTGGGAACTTAGTTGGGTCACCTGTCATGTGTTTTGAGCATCCACTATCCGTATGCCATAGATTTTGTTTTTCTATAGCACATAGAGCTAATGAACATTCCACATCACCCTTCGTTTTCCAAGCTATCCATTTTTCTTGAAATTTTGAGGTGTCATCCATAGGAGTTACTAGTTTACATTTTCTAGTAACGTGTCCTTGATTTCCACATTTGTAGCATTATGTACTATAACTCTGTAGAGTAGCAAAATAATTGTAGTTTATTCCTTTTGGATTGTTTCTGGTAATATTTTTCTTATAGACAGAAGTATGTGATGTAATCCTTTTCTCCACATGAGTCTTTAGTTTACAATTTCTATCCATATGTATTGTTACATGTGTAACAATTTCCTAAAAAGAGTAGCCGATGTTTACTTATCACTGGTCTTTTAAGCATCATATCCGGTTTTTTTAATGGAGAAGTAGATTTCTTACTTTCTTCTCTTTTAATTTGGCTCATGAGTACAACAACGTAACTTCTTTGATTTCCATATTGATTTGTGCAAGAGGAATATACAGGTTTTTCTTTGTCAAATCCTAATCCAGATTTATTGCTTGATGGTCTTTGGACACTTAAAATTTCATCTGAAGTCCTTGAGCTATTTTCATACATTGATTTGATATATTCTTAATCAAGTTTCTTTCTAAGGTGCATAATGTCTTGTTCAAGCCTTTCATATTCTTGTATTTTCTTTTTGAGGAGTTGTTCTAGATTGTTTTCAGTCCTTTCGATTTCTAGAACTTGATTGTTTTTCTCTTCAAATTCTATCATGTGAGTTTTTAATTTCTTATACATCTTTTTATACTTCTCTAATTCTTCATGAGAATTTATAAGTTTTGCTTCAAGATCTGTCACATCTTCTATTTCTTCTCTAGAGTTTTCACTTTCGAAACCCATGAATAGGACTTCAACATCTTCACTTATTTCATCATCGTCACTGTCTTCTTTGGATTAGAGATTTTTCTTATTTTTCCGAAACTTCTTCTTGCATATGAACTTATTCTTTTGATCTTTATGAGTGCAAGGTTTTTCATCATCACTATCCTCTTGTTTTGGGTGAGGACATCTTTTGGGAAAATGTCCAATCCTTCCACAGTTAAAACGTTTCAAAGGTAGCTTCCCTTTGCACTTGTCAGGGTCTCTCTCAAGTTTCTTAATGAATAGGTCCTTAGATTGTATCTTGGATATGGATTTAAAGGCTGCTTCCTTCTTTGATGATCCATTTTTTCCTCTTCTCCTCTCATAGGCAGTAAATATCCCATGTAGTTCATATACTGTCATAAGCTTAAGATCAACTCGTTCTTCTAGAGAGGATAAATTTGAGCCATAATTCATTGGTAGGGTTCTTAGTACTTTGTCAACTACGTCTTTCTATTTAAGTTCTCCTCCAATCCCTCTAATAGCATTAACAATTTCATCTACTCTTTCAAGATATTCTGCTATATTTTCTTCCTCTTTCATTTTAAAGTTTTCAAACTATCCTTTGTAGGTTTGAATTTTGGATTCCTTGACTTTTGTTGCTCCTTCATAGACACATTTTAGTTTTTCCTAGGCATGTTTGGTTGTTTTACATTGCATGAATTTTATAAGTACTAGTTCTAAACCCACTCAATATTGCATTTAGATCTTTTGCATTGGCTTCATATAACTTTAGCTCTCCTTCATCTCCAGGTACGTAATCTGGTACTTTTTATTCTATTTCAACAATAATCCAAACCTTGTATCTAAGAGCCATTAAATGGCACTTCATTCTTACACTCCAGTATGCATAATTATCTCCAGTAAATAAGGGAGGCATGTTGGTGGCTAACCCTTGTTGATCCATAGTGATTTTTAATAAGATCTTCCTTCCAGTGATTAAGATGTAGTGAAGGATCCTACTATGATACCAATTGTTGGAAATTTGGACAATACTGAGAGGGGGGTGAATTAGTATCGATAACTATTAACAATTTTCAACCACTTATAATTTATTTTTAACACACATGATCAATAAGAGCACACAAAACACAAATTTATCGTGGAATCCCAACATGGTAAACCACCAATACTTCCTATTACTGCAAAATTATATTTACAAATAGTTTCTTCCTGTTACTATATACAACGATGGTACTACACCCTATTTACCAACAACTACTGGAAGGAGGATTCGACCTTCTGGTTTTATTAGTTGCTATTGAAAGGATGCTACGACACCCTATTTACCAGCTACTACTAGAAAGATGTTACGACCCCCTAGTAATCCTGTTGCTTACCCTAGCGCCTCCCAACCTCCCCCATATGATAATTTGATCTCTGGTTGTACTTCAATCGACCTATCAATTGAACATGCAGAGACAAATATTTGAAGGTCTAAACTATTGTTTATATACCCTCAAACATTCAACAGTTACCTACCTTCATTGTGACTCTCCAAGACAACTAAAATAATTCAAAACTAATTCTCTGTTAATTGATTCTTTTACTGTTTAATTTTCCAGTCGCACCCTTTCGTAGTTTCCTTTTCTTTCCGCAATTGTCTTTCCACAACAACCTTTCCGCACCGTTGATTTATTGCAAACTTTTCCCTGATCGTTGATCTAATGCGGATTGCAGACGCGCGATTTGAATTTTCTCAAAAGGTCCTTCCACAACTATCTTTCCGTAAAGTACTTTCCGTAACGGTCTTTCTGCACCATTGATTTATTGCAGACTCTTCCTAGATCGTTGATTTGAGATCATATGCGAATTGCGGATTGCGGGTTTTCTAGAATCCTTAAAAGTGCTTCCGCAGTTTGCTTTCCACAAGATTTCTTTTGCGCCGTCGATCTCATGCAGACTCTTTCCTGATCGTCGATCTTAGATCAGATGCATATTGCGGATTGTGAGTTTTCCAAATTCCTTAAAAGTGATTCCGCAATATTTCTTCCACGCTGTCGATCTCTTGGAGACTCTTTCCTAGCCGTCAATCTTGCGTATTGCGGGTTTCATAAAGTCTCAACCATTACTTCCGCAATTCCCTTTCCGCATTGTCGATCTTTTGCAGATGCTTTTCTGACCGTCGATCTTGCAGATTGCGTATTGCAGAATGCGAATTATGCAACCACACTTTTCCATTTTGGACCTTCGCAATTTTTCTTTTGCAACTTTGTTTCTGCATTTCTTTTGGGCTGTCGATTTCCTTCCAGGTTCACTCCCAACCGTCGATCCACAATCAAATGCGGATTTTCGAATCTTCATTTTTCAGGTGCGAAAATCATTTACCACCGTCGATCTTCTCAAAACCGGCTTCCGCAATTTCTCTTGACTGATCTGGACCGTCCAATTTTTCACTTCACTCTAGCGTTTCGAGAATGTTATTTTCCACACATATCTATTTTGTGGATCTTATTATATACCATTGATCTCTATCTCTCGAATGATTTGGGCCGCCCAAATCTTCTTTGGCACTTCCACTACTTGATTTGCGGATCCGTCCAAATCTTCTTGGCGCTTTAGATTGTTATCTGCCACTGCTCGCTTTGCAGATCTTTCCCCGACATCGACCCTGTCACTGATTTTGTAATTCCTTTGTCATTACTGAGCTTCTTTGACATCAATGAAAACTATTTTCAACACATTGTTGATTATCTTCCTCATTTGGCATTATAACATTGTTGTTCACATCATGTCTTAGGATAAATCCCCAATACCTTTCCAACACATTTGAATAAAAAACATTTTGGTACAATGTTTTGGGAAAATATAAGGGCCCTTAGTTTCATCCCAGATCCTTCTAAAGTTGATAAAAATTAGTATTGTGATATTCCTTTACATTACTTCAGTCAAAAGTATTCCACCACTTGCATGTAAAAATAACACATTGGAAATATGAGAAGTCCACTTTCATGATCTCTTGTATCTTTAAAATGTAACTTAATTTCTCTATTAGTTTTTTATTAACATGACTATATTGGTTTAACTCAACCTCCAAACCCCAATATAGTGTGACACATCCATCATTGGCATCTTTAGTATGAGTGGGCCTAATGGTTAAGAGCATGTGTTTCCTCTTAGGAGGTCACGGGTTCAAATCCAGAGGGGGGTAGTGTATGTACACCTCTGTAGACTTNGGCCCTTGTCCCACAAACAAGGGGGTCTCATACACCAATTTGGTGTCTCGCTTGGCGGTGACCTTAAAAATAGATTATTATTATTAATATTATGGAAATTATATCCATATACCTACATATATGAGAAAAAATGCACTTGTAAAAATTGAAATAAAGGATGATGTCATAAGTTTAATTACCCAAGCATATATATATATATAATAATTCAATTGTGTGTTATAAATTGAATAATGTACTCATAAAGCTTACTACATAATTGTTGCAATTGATCCTATGTTTCGTGTGACTTTCACATTACATGGGTAACGATTGGACAAGCCATATTTCTCTTTCGTCTGGTCAGCCACCCAACCATTGGGAAAGATATTTGGCATATTTTATTTTAAATCATTGAGATATTTTATTTGGCATATAAAAAAAACATAACCAATGATTAGTTAGAAAGAGTACAACCGCTACAACCAACCATCCATTGTATAAATATTTATGAAAAATAATAAGTACTAGGCTGGATATCCTTCCCGCACTCTTGAGTAATATTTACATTGGATTGTCTGTATTCATTACAAATGTAGTCCTTTCTTGAATGCGTGTTAAAACCATAGTTTCAAATAGAAAAAAAGAAGAAAAAATTATGTGTTGAAATCCACAAATAAGAATGATAAAATTTGGAAGATGTGCATGGCTTGCAAATACAAACGTAAAGGCAATTTCACTCATTACTTACATCAATCTTGGAAGATATCATTACAAGGTTTGTTTCAGAACTTATTAATGATAAAATGTAAGAAATATTTGCATAAGCATTATAAGAATCAAAATTTTATGCTCGTGGTGCTTTGAAGAAGAAATTATATGCAGATGACAAAATTTGTTGTTGAATACTGCACTCGAGATGCATGGAAGAACACCCTGTACTGGTGGAGATGAGCTAAAAACAACGTGATAGTTCGAAAAAAAGAAGTTGAGATGTCTAGAGCCACGAGGATGCCCTTGATCGGGGGCCCTCTTGATCTGTTTTGGTTGAAATCCATGGAGTGGAGATATAAACCATTTGTTCAAACTAAATAGCAGTCATTTGTTGGTTTTGTATTGATTGTCAACAACAACCAAAGAATGTGAGTGTGTTTTTTCCAATCAAACAGATTAGAGAAATCACTGATCCAACAAATGTAGCCCTAGAGAAGTCATTGATCCAACAAATGTAGCCTTGTTGTTTTGAAAAAATATATTTTTTTCTGACTAATTCAATATATCTTCTTGGATTTATGGTAGCACAACCTAACTTTGTTGCATTGACTAGCATACTCCTCCACCTATAACTGATGACCGATTGAAGAAGGAATGACCATGTGTGAAATTATGAGCCGACCAACCCCACAAATCGAACACAATCCAACCGTCCTACTTGAATATGTGATGAGTTAAAAATGATGTTCTTGAAGAGGATGAGATCAACAGAGTAATCAACTATGTAGTTGAGGATACCATATAACTTTCTCGGGTTTACATCCAACAAAGATATTTTATAACACATATGCAATGATGGATTTTAAGAGTGTTACTCAAGGAAGCATTTATTTTTGAATCGATAGGTTTCTTTGGATTACATTGGGAAATGTGGCTTTATTATTGGTGTTAGTAAATGAAATGGCATATAAAATGAGAGTATTTGACCATGAATGGAAACTCTTGACAAAGAGAGTTGGAAACCCAATGGGAGGTGTACGATGAATTAGTTGGTTATTAATATCAATAATGATCAAATTTGAAGGGTTGGTTTAATTTCATATTGAAGAACATATATTCATTACATTTTTTAATGTTGAAACACTGAAATAATAACCGTATTTTAATTGAGAAGAGGAAATTAATTATATATCATTGAAAAAAAAACTTAAAAAATATTGTACTTCCAAATTTTAACAATGTTAAAAATAACTAACCATTTAATGAAGAACTTGTAATTTCAACTAAACCATAAATTAACATTTTTTTTTCAAATCAAAATTATCTTTCATTGCATTAGTGTCCTTCCATTCATTGCCATAAAGTCAAAGGAGAAACAATTTGTTTTTCATGACTCTGGAGCTAAGAATATAATTATATACACATAATGTGGCATGGCTAGTGGATGATCGGATTAAGTCTCGTCGGTAAAAATCTTAACCTAGACACATAAGATAATTACAAAAAGTTGAGCAAAGCACCAATCAAATCCTAAAAATTTCCAATCTAAGCTTTATATTTAAGCTCATCTCTTCCAAACACAATAAAGATAACTAATTCTTCCGGTAGTGAGAACAAACATGAAAAACGAGTCCCTACGATGTGTTGCAGAGGTCACACTCCATAATCTCAAACTGATGGATGGTATTGTTAAGAAACCATATCCTCACTAGTATCACTTTAACGACACCTTTCTTTTTCTAAATCAAGACGCAGTCAAATTAGTAGAATCTCACATGTGTGGCATAAATGAGGCCAACACCGAAAATAAAATAGACACAAAAAAATAGAACATGCACATAGCACGACTTAAGGGATGGTGAACCAATACTATAAAGACTACAAATTGTAATAATAAAGAAAGGCATCTAAGGAATCTACGTGCCGTTATAAACTTAGTGAACCATGTCTCTTCCCTTTTATTATTGCATGCCAGGTTGGCTAAATAATACTATAGATTGCAATTTCTATATAAACAATGGCATCCCTTTGATTATGGCATAAATAACTAACTGACTTGAACTATAGACTACACTTTCCATTTAAGTAGTGACTACAGTTTCCATTTAAGTAAATAAATAAACAACAAATGCTTAATGCATTAAGGCGAGTACTCTGAATGTGCAGGTTAATTAATTAAATAAATGAAGGGTATGCTTAACGTTTCAACATGCCCTATGCGATTATGAGCTATGCACATTTAAAAAATTAATATAATATTGAAGGATTATTTAGAAACTAGTCCTTCTTTTGGAATTTATAAATATTTATTTTCCTTCTGTAATGATGGGTAATTTGGAACTCTGAATTTTATATGAAATGTAATTTATAATATACTTCTAGGATGGGCTAGACCCCCCTCTGAAGGGCTAGGAAGAATTCAATTTTGATCAGTGGCTACCAGTGGTTCGATGAGCCTTAATAATCGATGAAATCAAGAAAGTAACCAACAAAAGTATAGATGTGACCTCCAAAGTTCATTGACAAACCTATATGGAAGAATACAAATCCTCATGATTGCATTCCTCCATAATATGACTGGTTTTAATGATTGCTAAGGCCAATGAAGAGATAAGCATTGATTGACCCAACTAAGAGTACAATCCTTGTTGATGTAGTTATCCATGATGTTGACATGTTATTTCGGCTAGATGGTGTTGGATATATGCTTGATAGGTGTTCCTATGAGAGGTCATTGATATTTGTGGTCTATTTCCGAGAAGAGGGTGCACATAAAACAAGGTATGCATTGGTTTCCCAAGAAAGAAGATCGAGAAATAGGGTTCAATGCACTTCTGTGGGTTTGGCATGTGATGCATGTGTTTCTCAACCAACCATTATCATGACATCAACCATTTTGATTACAAGTATGTTGTGAAACAATAGGAATATGTGTTTATCATTTTTAACTCGACATTTTGATCCCTCACAGGGATCATCATCAAGAGATCATCTCATTTGCAACCATCATCAGGAGATGGTTGCAAGTGGTTATTAAATTTTGATTACAAATATGTTGTGTAGTGTATTCATTGTCAAAATATGAGAATCATATCCATGGAGTCAAAAAAATTGTGAAATTTACTTGAAGGATAAATGTTAGTTAATTCAAAGTTGAGTGAGTTTAAAATGGTCTAGTTGAAAAACAATTAAAAGAAAAGGGTTCTCAATTGAATTTGATTGAGTAAGAGTCAATATAGAATCTAAGTTTGAATTTGAGTTTATGTTTAAAGAAAAGAGGGGGTTAAATATGAGTCTTCTTCAAGGCATGCAATCCCCTCCACCTTTGTATTGTAAATCAATTCATAGTTGACGAGATCGGTTCTTTCCGACATCAGTTCACACCACATCGACAACAATTTGATTGAGTTATTGAAATCCTTATAGGTAAGAGTCTCATGAGAAAATTTAATTAAGCCTTACTAACAATTAAATATTTGTTGTTGAGTGTAACCATTGAGTCGTGTCTTATTCTAGTTGAGTTAATTCGAGTTGTTCACACATAAATTCATATTTGATTCATAGTCAATCCATCCTTCATGTAATTTGATTTAGATGATAGAAGGCAGATAAATGCTAGGTAACAAAGCATAGAGTAAGATTCTCATAATATGAGTGTTTTGCAGGGCTATATGTGAGCCAAAATGAATACTTATTGATTGCACATGAATCTACTAGATTGAAGACAAATGCTAAAGAGTAACAGGTCATGGTAGAACCTTGTATATGTGTATCGTCCTATACAACTAGTGTCTATTGCAATTGATTTACCTATGTAATCGGGTATGCATGAGCGAGTAAATTCTTCGATTCCACATAAAAAAAAACTAGGATTCGACTAGAGAGTGACAAAACCCATTAGTAGAAAGAAGTACATGTCGGGGAAGTGCATCTAACACATGTATCAAGCACAAGTTCAAGCTAGATGTTTGTGAGAGATTATCCTCTATCCTTGCAGTTAGTGTACTTTTTCATGTCTGGGGGTTTTAGTTTGATTGGAGAGTCCTCGGGGTGACACTAATTCAACAAAGCCTTTTTTTTAGGACTTGTATCATACATTCTCTACCCATACATGATAATTTGGCCCACAACTATTCTTCCTAGCTAATAATTGTGAAGTGATATCCTTATTTTCCTATCCTAGTATTTGCTTGAGTTATTGCAAATGGGAAGTGCTTATGGTACCTAAGAAGAATGCATAGTCTTTGTAGCTTAGCTCCCCTAGAGGGTGTCCGTCTTCACGAGGGAACTTGCACCTTGGGTGATTGTTGCATGAAGGTTATTGTAACTATATCCCTCACCTTCATTGGTTAGACTTAGGTCATAATCATCCTAGGTTGACCTCTAAAATGCCTTGCTTCATCTCTTCACTGACTTGTATTTGGGAGAGTAGTTTTCTTGATTGTATCTTATAGAAATCATTTTTCTAGTGGTGTGCATTTGGTTCATTAATACATTAAAACTTTCTTCCATTATGATTCAAGGTTATCAGCCAACCTATCCATGGGTATATAAGGACTAAATGCCTCTCTCTTAAGAGGGTGAAATTGCTTCCAAAAAGTTGTAGACTAGATAATCTAAAACCCACCCCTCATGATATTAACAAAGATAACCATTAATCCCAAACAAACAAGTGAAAGAGGAAAGAGAGGAAACACTTAGCGATTAGAAAAAATCATCATTGGGAAGGTCTTAAAGTGACTCTGAATTCCATACCAAGGTTCCTATTAGGGATCCATCTTCCCCCATCTCTAAAAAACTCATTCTAGTTGAGATAAAGAATTTGACTAACACTGCAGGTCTAGTAGATTTTGACAAGCCTACTACTAGTTACACACGTCCTTTAATATTCCAAATATGCAGTTTTGAAATTCTAATCCATGTTGAAAAAACATCTCCATTGTACCAAGTTGCAAATATGATCAATGTTGGTGGCATCTTAGGGCATGGGGGCACCTCAGATCCTATATCTAACACTCCCTTGGGAGGATTAAACCCTACAATGTCAAGGATTCTAGCACGTAATATTTTCCCACATGTGTCAGGACTTGATGTTAGAGGATCCACTATCTCATCCCTTGATCCTAGTAATATTGTAGAAACCATGACACCCATACCTTAGGGCATCAATAATTTTTTGTTTGGGATACCATTAGTTGGAATGGAATACATGACCATCAACAATCTGTTCAATGCAAGAAAAATGTTATCAAGAAACACACCAATATCGTTCAATGCATTCTTATTTGGAGGAGGACATATTCACTTGTTAGTTCCCTTGGTAGGGACTACAACTTTTGCAAGTTCTTGTTTTCCACAAGGGAGCATGCCTTTCCATGGAATGGGGGGCATGATGAATGAATCATTTTCTCCATTGGTTCAAGTCTAGCTCAACCACACCCATATACTTGACTAATTCATCACTTAATCCTAGTAATGCGTGTATGATAGGTAATATGTGGTTTTGACAGTCTAAACCATGTTGAAAAAACATCTCCATTGTACCAGGTTGCAAATATGAGAAATGTTGGTGGTATCTCAGGGCCTTAAGAGTTATTTAGCTCAGGAGGCACTCCGCATAGTTTTGTCTTGTATGTAGAAGTGACCATGCATTTACACTATCCATGCTACTTGACTTTGTAATGTTCATTTTATAAAGTTGTATTAAGTGAATCTTATGTAAAGTGACTTTTATAACTTATTGTCCTTCTTGTTATTTTTATAAAGTGAATTTATTTCATAAAGTTCACTTATAACATAAAGTGAAATAACTTGATTTAAAATAAAAGTGATTTCTTTTGGAGGGAATGAATCACATCCCTTGTTCTTGTTAAGGCAAGATTAGATCTTAACCATTAGATTTTAGGGTTGGTAAGGTGAAAAGTCATTTTTCAGATTATAAGAGAGATCCTAGGGTAGTGTGGAAGACACAATTTACAAGAGAAATTTCTCAAAGAAGGCTAAGCGGAAAAAAGTGTTTTGGCAACAAATTTGGCATCTTTCCCAAGAGAGTTGGAGCGCAAATCCAATGAAAAAATTTATGCGAGGAAGAATAGTTGATTGTTTTCTACATGGAGGAGATCATACTGTACAGATTGGTACAGTATGTATAGTGGAAGCTTAGGCACAAATTTCAAGTCTATCCTAGGGCATTGATTTTGAGGTGAAGTGTTTATGTTGATGACAGTTCTATGATGTTCCATACAACTGAGGTTGGGCACATATTTTGAGTTTTTTGTACTTGTTAGACCATATAGGTTGTACACTCACCTGACACATTTTTCAAGGCAGTTTTCTGGGACTGTTTTGGATGTTCTACAAGTGAGTTTTATGCTTGTTGTTTTGATTCTAAATGGATTACTCGTGTATATTTTGTACTCTCTAAAGATAATAATAAATTTCTCTTTTTGGGTTTTCCCCTTTAATCTTGGTGTCTATTTGAATTTATTACCTGTTGTTACTAGTGTTTTTCTAATACAAATTGCACTTAGTATTTGTATTTTATCTTTCAAGGTACATGGGAATGCATGCATATGAATTGCATTTAATGTGGAATCTTGCATAAGTATGAAATATGGTATATGTTAAGTGTTTGATGAAACTATAATACTCTAGTTTCCAGCTTCTCTACATGATATTAGAGCTAGGCTTTGAAATCTAGTGGGAAACTGTGTTATAGTTGTTTGGAAAATTTTGTTTTGTTGGGTTTAAATCTTGTTGGTAGGTAGACACTATTGACAAGTAATTTGCGGGTATTGGGAAGAAAGGGGAAGCTAGTGTTCTATTTTTTATTTTCAAAAATAGAGAGAGATGGTTGTTTGCATCAGATATCAGGATCGGTTGGATGCAATTTCCAACTATTTGAAATGGAAATCCAGGATGAGATCCTATTTCTATTGACATGCATGAAGTGTGTCAGTGCCAGAAATTGTTCTTAGACTACTAGAAGAACAAGCCAACACAATCTCAAAAGTAAAATTAAATAAAATAGGTTTTAGGGTTTTGTTTATGGTTTTGGTTTTAAAAACTTCATCAACAAGGAGGAAATAAACATCCATAAGCTAATACATAACTAAATCATGCAAGTTGGATAAACTGGGGATTAAACACATCCCAATAAGCCATAAACATTACACATGAAATACTAATTCCACCCACAGGCTACAAGCATTTACATGAATAAACCTTTAAATAAGAAATGAAATTGTAGACTGAGCAATCAACCAGATCAGAAATGAAAAAGCATGATAGGTAAAAGGGCTTATCAGTTTATATATAATCAATAACAGTCATCCACTTACATAAGAGTTATAAATGCTAACTTGAGAAATCAAAGCTCCAAAAGCCTCTCCTTGAGTGAAAAATCCCACCCCAAAACTGTATGTGTGTCTTCCTTTTATCATTACAAAATTAAATTAGTTCCATAACTACCTTCTAGGTCTAAATTTGAAACAGTTACATCAATTAGTTATATGATAACTCAAAATCTTTAAAGACAATTAACCCAAAAATAATAAATCGGATTTGGGGAAATTTAGCGAATTTCTGAAAATTTGGGTCTCAAAGACACCTCCATATCTCTCAATCCATGACACCTGTGAAAAAACTGAGAGAGGTTTTTTTAAAATTACCCTTCAATTGATCGGAATACGTGCTGCAAATTTGTGACTAAAACATGAAATTATTAAATAATTCAAACCCTTAAAATAGGCCACAAAGATGAATTCGAATCTCTCAAACGATAATAGCTGTTGCAAAACTGAGAGAGGTTTTTGTGAATGAGTCTGTTTTGGACAAAAACCTCTTTTGGTTTTCCTTAATTCATTTCCATGTCCTCGTAATCTGCTCCCAATGACAATGACAAAAATAGGAAAAACATAGCTACTACATGAATCTCCTCATGAAAATATTTGACAAAGGACTAAAAAATGAGAGTTAGATTATAAATCAAAACTTGGAATAAACTTTAATTATAAGTTTTTGAAAGCTTAAAGATGTACATATTAACTAATAAGCCCAAAAGACAAACCTTAAAACTAAATAATGAAATAATTCAACCATTAAAAGCATTAAATCCAACCAAAATTATTGATTGTCAGAAATTCTTAAAATCAACATAAAATGTAAAATAATTTTAAACCAACGGTTGAAAATCAGGACAAAAAGAACAAATAAACTAAGAACAAGATCTAGTTATAACATCTGGCTCTTGCTGCAGGATGAAGTCCTCATTGCGAGGCTTCAAGAACCTGTAGACCTTGTGCCTTATTCATTGGGTGATGGAGTCATTTACCAAATCTCTACAACTTTCTCAAACTCTGAACACATACCTCTGAAATGACAAAATACTGCTACAAACCAACATACTGAAAAGAATCTACATGCTCGTATACCGAGCTTACTCTGCTATTTACTCCTACTTCTAATTGGAGGAAACAACCCAATTAAGTGTAATCATACTTCGAATGAAGCCAAGAAACCATTTGACTAAGAATCATAATTCCATGCATGCTTCAGTTTGAGAAAACCCACAAAAGATGTGATAAATGCAATAAAGAGTTTATAGGCAGCTGATACTTATGACTGGAAATAGGAAGTATGCCAAAATCTGGACTATTAGAAACCTTTGAAAAATACAACTCCATCCAAGAAGCCACGGGATCATGAAATTTCCAATTTAAAACTTCAATGTTTTCATTATATTCATCATAAAGCAAAGCATTCTCTTCCTCTCCATTGCTGTTATTTTTAAACTTTGGATCAAGAATGGAAGCCAAGGGCTTTTCAAACTACTTCTCAACCTTTAAATAAAACCCTTGATCAAAACTTGAACAAATAAAATTCTAAAAGTGACCATAAGTCAAGTATGACAACTTATTTCTTATATCAATAGTAAGAGGTTGAAGAGCAGCAACTTCTTCTTCATAACATGATAATCTCATAGCAAGAACTAAGAAATTTCTACTATAATCCACTGAAAGTATATTATCATCGAAAAAGTCAGCAAACTGATATGAAGAATCAATACAAGCGTCATTTATATCCTTGTTCATATGAAAATATGAAAATGATGAAGAAAACTGTCTTAAATCTGAATGATACCTACGTTCTTCTTCCTGTTCATAAGCTTGTATATCTTCAACATGAGCCTGATCTCGAAGCATTTTGCAAGCTCAGATGTTCTCCTCCACTCCTTTTGCATCCTCAAACAATTTTCTTAAAGATGATGATTTCCTTTCCAACAGGAAAAAGACAAGATCTGAATGTTGAGCCATAACATAATATACCATAGCAAGTTTTTCCGAAGGTCTGATCTCCAGAGGAATACTGATATAAAAACTTTGAAACCTCCAATTAAATTTAGTAATTGGCTCATCCTTCTCTCTTTTCAAACTATAAAATTCAGAAAGAAATTGATCATAATATTTATTCTTACCCCAATACTTCAAAAGGACATCATGTAACTCTTCCCACAATCCAATTGAATCCACTTTTAAATTTTGAAACCAAAACCCAACATCTCCAGCAAAGGACTTCAAAAATAACCTCATGACAACATCCTCATGCATGATTTCAAAATTATCAATGAAATTATGAAAAGATTCTAAATGCTTCTCTGCTGTAATATGGTCTTTTCCAGTAAAATGGCGAAGATATTCAACAAATTAGGAAGGGTAAGGATGTAAGAGAGATGGTAGCCTAAGAGGTTTAAACATCTTCTATCTGAGTCTAGACTGAAAATCTGTGAGTTGAAAATGAGGTTCAACAAGATGTTCGCAAGTTTCAGCAGTGATGGTAGAAGGTAATAGATTAGATTTATTCTCTACAAGATGACCAAAATAATCAGCTTCAAGAGATATGGGTATATGTATATCATGCTACGCATGTATTTCAAATGAAGGAATAGGATCAACATCAATAAAACAAGAAGAATGCAGATTTTCTTCTTCCAAAGAGGGATATGTACTTGAAAGTTTATGATCATCGAAATAGACAAAACAAAAAATAATTCTTTTGACATGCAATGGGAAAGATAGGAAAGAACTGATGAATAAGAACAAAACCTCATGGAGGAAAGTAACAAGCTGACACCCAGTCTTTCCATTTGGCTTCTTCCTTTTTCTATCAACAAAATTCTCCTTGTAGTGGAATCTTTAATCGTGGAGTTGCCGGTGAAAATTTGTAGTCTAAAATATTTTCTAACTTTGTTCACCTCTCAAAATCAGATGAATAATGATATCCCAGGGAAGATATACTTCAGCTTCGTCCCCATCAATGGCGCCAAAGATGTTAGTGCCATAAATTGTTCTTAGACTACTAGAAGAACAAGCCAACACAATCTCAAAAGTAAAATTAAATAAAATAGGTTTTAGGGTTTTGGTTTTAAAAACTTCATCAGCAAGGAGGAAATAAACATCCACAAGCTAATACAGGACTGAATCATGCAAGTTGGATAAATTGGGGATTAAACACATCCCAATAAGCCATAAACATTACACATGAAATACTAATTCCACCCACAGGCTACAAGCATTTACATGAATAAACCTTTAAACAAGAAATGAAATTGTAGACTGAGCAATCAACCAGATCAGAAATTAAAAAGCATGACAGGTAAAATGGCTTATCGGTTTATATATAATCAATAACAGTCATCCACTTACATAAGAGTTATAAATGCTAACTTGAGAAATCAAAGCTCCAAAAGCCTCTCCTTGAGTGAAAAATCCCACCCCAAAACTGTATGTGTGTCTTCATTTTATCATTACAACAGTAAAGTAGTTCCATAACTACCTTCTAGGTCGAAATTTGAAATAGTTACTTCAATTAGTTACATGATAACTCAAAATCTTTAAAGACAATTAACCCAAAAATAACAAATCCGATTTGGGGAAATTTGGCGAATTTCTGAAAATTTGGGTCTCAAAGACGCCTTCATATCTCTCGATCCATGACACCTGTGCAAAAACTGAGAGAGGTTTTTTTTAAATTCCCCTTCAATTGATCGAAATACGTGCTGCAAATTTGTGACTAAAACATGAAATTATTAAATAATTCAAACCCTTAAAATAGGCCACAAAGATGAATTCGAATCTCTCAAACAATAACAATTGTTGAAAAACTGAGAGAGGTTTTTGTGAATGAGTCTGTTTTGGACAAAAACCTCTTTTGGTTTTCTTGAATTCATTTCCATCTCCTCGTAATCTGCTCCCAATGACAATGAAAAAAACAGGAAAAACAGAGCTGCTACAGGAATCTCCTCATGAAAATATTTGACAAAGGACTAAAAAATGAGAGTTAGATTATAAATCAAAACTTGGAACAAACTTTTATTATAATTTTTTGAAAGCTTAAAGATGTACATATTAACTAATAAGCCCAAAAGACAAACCTTAAAACTAAAATAATGAAATAATTCAACCATTAAAAGCATTAAATCCAGCCAAAATTATTGATTGTCAAAAATTCTTAAAATCAACATAAAATGTAAAATCATTTTAAACCAATGGTTGAAAATTAGGACAAAAAGAAAAAATAAACTAAGAACAAGATCTAGTTATAACAAAGTGAAAGATGCCAAAGCATATAGGATTATTCTGATGGGGTTAGGGACCATCTTATCCCACACTTGGCTGTGAATAATAAAACTTATGAGATGTGGGACACACTGAAAAGATTGTATGAGGTGAAGAATGAGAATTGAAAGATTGAACTCAAAGATAAATTGCAGGGGACAAAGATGGCCAAGTGTGAGGGTGTGGTATCTTATCTTACTTGGGCGGCAAGTAAAATATGAATTGGCTGCAGTTGGGGAGTTTATATTTGATTATGAGTTGGAGAGGATAGCCTTGAAAGGCTTCACCAAGGAATAGGAAGTCTTCGTGAAGTGTGTGGTTGCTCGATAACATATTGCATATTGGAGAAGATTGTGGGACGATTTCACTTAGGAGGAGATCCGAAAAGGATCTCAGGGTAGTGGACAGAAAGAGGGTGTTGATGAAGAAAATGTTTCTCTTTCTACTAAGAGTAAGAAGGAGTTCGGTAAGGACTTGAGCAAATACGCTAGATTCTTTGCTTGCAACTAGTATGACCACCTTGCTTCTCAATGTCCTGAGAATAAGGAGGAGGAGGAGGATATGAATGTTGCAGTTAAAACAAAGATATAAGACTTTGTGAAATATTTTTTAGAAGGAACTCCCGTTGTTCTCTCTTGTATTGAGTGCCGACAACAATGGATTTGTGTTGAACAATAGTTGATTCATTGAAAATGGAGCCTCTCATCACATGACTAGAATATATCATATATTCTGTAGTATTCTTGAGACAAAACCAGTCTGGATAGTTTAGAGTGAAGGGGAACACCACGTGTAGTGTATGGATTTGGGAGAGCCAAATTCGAGGTTTGTGAGGGTGAACTCCTAGAGAAAGATGGAGTTTTGATTGATTTATGGTTGAGCATTAACTTTCTTTATATGCCAACCTTAAAGGATGCATGGTATTCATCGTTGTTTCAAAGGGGACATGTGTACATATTCCCAAGAGAGATTATTTGGAAAATGTTTATATATACTCAGAGGGAGCGGAATTGATCCAGCCATAGTTGATTACTGATCGGTTTGGTGAGTTGTACAAGTTAGGTGGACAACTCATGTTTGGTGATCTAGAGTTGGAAGAGGAGTAGGAGGCTCCTGAGGCTGCAGTGGCACCAAGGTTTCAATCTCAATTTTCGATGGAAGAGAGGGAGTCTATTTAGAGTATCAAAATCTATTATGGTGAAGCTCGGGATGGGAGAATGGATTCTCCTGGGAGCTTAGGATTTAGAGTAACTACCAAGAGGATGCATTTAGATTCGAGTTTAATGCAGGTGGTAGCATTGGTTCTAGGTTCAGAGGGAGATCCTACTATGAATAGTGTGATGGATTTGAGGATGATGCCTAATGATGATTATGGAAATGAGTACATCCCTCACTAAGAGGGAGTGTTATTTTTTTAGTTCAGAAAGCACTTTGCATAGTTTTGTTTTGCATGCATAAGTGATTATGCATTTACACTATCTAGGCTACTTGACTTTGTAATGTTGATTTTATAAATTTGTAATAAGTAACTCTTATGTAAAGTGACTTTTATAAAGTGTCCTTCTTATTATTTTTATATAGTAACTTTATTTCACAAAGTGCACTTATGCCACAAAGTGAAATAACTGTATTTAAAATAAAGGTGATTTATTTTGGAGGGAATGAATCATATCCCTTGATCTTGTTAAGGAAAGATTAGATCATGGCCACTGTATTTAGGGGTTAGGAAGGTGAAAAGGCATTTCCAGATTATAAGAGAGAGCCTAAGGTAGTGTGCAATACACAATTTACAAGAGAAATTTCTGAGAGAAGGCTGAGAGGATAAAAGTGTTTTTATAGTAGATTTGGCGTCTTTCCCAAGAGAGTTGGGGCACAAATCCTAAGACAAAATTTATGTGAGGAATAAGAGTTGATTGTTTTTAGTAGGGAGGAGGTTGTATTGTATGGATTCGTATAGTTTGTACAACATAATCTTAGGCACGGATTTCGAGGTTGTCCTAGGGCATGAATTTCAAGGTGAAGATTTTCTATTGCTAACAGTTTCGTATTGTTTCGTACAAATAAGGTTGGGAATGGATTTTGAGGTTTCTATACTGGGTCGTATAGGCTGTATATTCACCTAACACATTTTTCAAGGCATATTTTTAGGATTGTTTTGGGTGTTCTGTACTAAGTGAGTTTTTTGCTTGTTGTTTTGATTCTGAATGGATTACTACGATAGATTTTGTACTCTCTGAAGATAATAATAAATTTATCTTGTTGAGTTTTCCCTTTTGGGGGTTTTTATTGGGTTGGACATCCACAATATTAGTGTCTATTTGAATTTATTAGCTGTTTTTACTAGTGTTTTTTCGCTGCAAATTTCACTTAGTATTTGTATTTCAACTTTAAAGGTACATGGGAATGCATGCATATGAATTGCATTTAATTTGGAGCTTGTATAAGTATGAAATATGATATATTCTAAGTTTTTGATGAAACTACAATACTCTAGTTTCCAATTTCACTACAATCAAGAGTAGATGTTCGAGGACCCACTATCTCATCCCTTGTTTCTAGTAATAGTGTAGGAACCATGACACCCATACCTTATGGTATCGGTCATTTTTAGTTTGGGATTCCATTAGTTGGGATGCCATACATGGCCATCAACAATATGTTCAATGCAAGAAATTTTTTATCAATAAACACAACAATACCATTCAATGCATTCCCATTTGGAGGAGGGCATATTCACTTGTTAGTCCCCTCAATAGGGACTAAAATTTCACAAGTTCTATTTTTCCACAAGGGAGCATGCCTTTCCATGGCATTGGAGGCATGATGAATGGATCATTTTCACCATTGGTTCAATTCCAACCCGACCACACCCATATACTTGACTAATTCCTCATTTGTTCCTGGTAATTCTTGTATGATAGGTAAATATTTCATCAACCAATCCATAGAAAACACACCTAGGTGCTGGAATCGTCTTTCCCTGTCCAATATGCCATTGTTTCAAACACTTAACCTCTTAGATATAACCAAGCTCACTAATGATCCAATTATGCGTAATCCATGTTGAGCTCCTGCTCCAACAAAGTTTACCTCTAACATTCCTAAGTTTGAGGGAAAATATAGAGAAGACCTAACTACTCACCTAATAACATTCCATATGTGGTACTCATCAAACTCATTGATGGCAAATATTTTCAAGTTAAGACTCTTCCATATAAATTTGAATGGAGTCATGGTGAAGTGGTTCATAAATATTTCTAGAGTTTCATTTCAAAATTTTGATACCTTAACTATGATGTTTCTAAACCACTTCCACTTTCATGTCTGCTATGAAACACAAACTAAGTTGCTAACATATTTCCAATTGTTAAATTCAATCAAGCATATGATCTTCAGGCCTACATGAATTCAATGAGAAAAGAAGGTTGAAGAAGAGAGAGAAGAATTCAGTAAAAGACTAATCAATTACTCATGGAAAAATTGCACACACATGGAGACAACATTAGAACAATATCATTACATCCATTAATCAGTATTTTGTATGTAATACAATGGTGTTACAAATAGGAGAATTTGAATTCCTAAGATAGGATTCGAATCTACCAACCTGGACTTACTATGGAGCTAACTTAGTGTGGGAAAATCACCACTAGAGCTCACTAATACAACTTTGGATCACTGAATCAGTTCAAAAACAGTTAATTGACTGAGTTAGGTGAGCAAAGCCACCCTACTTTACTTAAATCATGCAAAGTGGCGCTAGGATGACTGAGAGTGATATAATTGATGGGAATTAGAGCATGACTAAACATAATTGAACATCGACTATGGTCAGCTGTTGGAGACTACTGGTGGCACTCAGAGTGGGTTCCTAAATTATAGGGATTGGTCCCTGGATCTCCTAAACTCATGAAGAAATGCGCATTGAGTGGTAGTTGGACCCAAGGTGAGTCCCCCATGCACTAGTGAAGTGGAAAATCCTAAGCTAAGAAAAGAAAAATAGACTATGGTGGTCAAGGGAGGATTAATTAATAATCCTAACACCCCCCCTTAATCCTAACTTGGAAAACCCGGGCCCTGGAAATAAAGACCAAAGGTCACCCATACAATCTAAATGAAAAAAATGACTGCTTAATAACCGAGAAAATGGGGAAAACCTCATGGAACCCCCCCCCCCCCCTTCCTCAAAATAAGCAATAAAAACCAAGATCAAGATTTCACATCAAGAGAAAATTTCATCTTGAATAAAAAACTTGTGACAATATTTTTGCAATATCATCTCTACGGAGCAGTAATGCAATGTGATGGTCCTTGTGTGCACTAGTTTCCTGGTACTGTGCATGTGAACCTCTCTACCTTATTCCAATATGATGACATATAGGAGATGAATTGTTTCCTTTGTCTCTTCTTTCTGGAGGAAGAGTGACATGAACCAATTTTTTCTTCAATGAACATAATTTTTTATCGGACCTTACCATCATGAAGCATCTCTCTCGGATTTTGTAGCACCTCTATGAGAGGAGTGTATTTTCTTGACATAACACAAGGCTTTCTTTTTTAAATTGAGATATTGTTCTCCTCATGTAACATGACTCTCTAGTCATGTTCCCAGTAGCCTCAATAACCTTTTAAGCCCATTTAGGCCTAGCATTGGGAGTAGGGACTGGATTTGGATCTGGATCTGATTGAATTTCATCTTTAAATTCCATAAACTAATTCAACTTGGTCCTCTTCTTTAGATTATGAATATGAAACATTAATAGAAACATAATCATATGCAAAAGGTTTAGGTAGGATGAATTTACCTTCCCTTTCAAATGGAAGTTGAGACTGTACATGATCTAAGTATGGAATAAAGTGTGAGAATTCATATGACTTGGAGGCATGGTTTGCAACACCTTTCGCTATCATCTTCCCAGTTGATATATATGAGATATCCACTGAGTCAAGACCAAATACAACTCACTTTGGTGAGCTTGTATGAGTCATCTACTATACAGACAACAAATTTGTAGCTAAGGAGGGCACATCGAGGACATTCTTGAACCATCCATGATATAACTTGATTGAACCCTTCTCTTCAAATTGGATTTGAGTGTCATCTCCCATGTGAATACTTGGACCATCAGTAAGTTGTAATGAAGAGAATGATTCTTTGGATGCAACCATGTGATTTGAGGCTCTTGAATCAATGAGGAAGGCATGTGATTTTGAAAAACCAGCCTTTAGTGCATGGCATCTCTCACGATATTTAGTATTGTCTCTAGATTCAACCTTCCTTGTGCCTTTAGGGAGGGAAATATTGTGATTCTCAAGGAGTTTTGACATCTGATCTCTGTATGGTTTACTTTCTTATAGTAGGAGCACTTTCCCTTGTCAAACCTCTGATGTTTGTCGTTCTTAGAGATTGAGGCTTCATATGATAGATCAAACTCATATTTAGGTTCAAATTCAATGTTCCTCTTCTACTTTCCTTTCTGCTTCCTCCTTGCTTGCACATTCTTTGTCTCACCAGCC
The DNA here is from genome assembly GCA_001517045.1 of Pseudotsuga menziesii. NCBI lineage: Eukaryota > Viridiplantae > Streptophyta > Pinopsida > Pinales > Pinaceae > Pseudotsuga > Pseudotsuga menziesii. Next base: position 642,072 of record LPNX010172496.1, read on the forward strand.
AAGAGAGCTTGATTTGGGGAGGATCTGAGGGCTCCCATATGTATTAGCTTGTCTTGTTCCTGTATTAGATATTCTATGAAGGAATAAAGGGATGAAATTTCCAATTAGGAGTTGTTAGTCTCCTAGAGTGAAAGGTGGATACAAACACTGAGAATTCTGGTCCAAGTTTGCTCAAAATAGAGAGCACCAATTGCTCATCCTTCTTCTCAATCCTGCACGTCTTGCATTGCATGACACGAGATTTGAATTTTGAGAAAATTTGTTGTATAGTTTCAATTTTTTGGTTTGTAGTGTTATTATCTCATTCTCCAAAATATGGCCCCTCGGCTCATCTTGCTTTCCAAACAAGGGTTCGATCTTCTCCCATACTTATTTTGGTGTTCTCAATCCATCAAGGTGAAAGAGTAACTCTCTGGAGATGTGGATGCACATGAATCCAAATGCTTCATCAATATTATTCAGATACTTTGATTTTCAAGATGTTGTTGGGGTTCAACTTCTCTGCCCATGATGACCTTGTACAAACCCTTGTTGCGCAAGACAATCTGTGTATCATCCCTCCAATCAAGATAATTGAAGGGCGTGAGGATTCTAGGTGTCAAAACTGATGACCTCTCCATCATACAACTTCAAGAAACAACTAATTATTCAAAAATTCTTCAATTAACCTGCAAAAACATTGAAAAATCCCTTCAATTCAAAATAAAACCAATTCAAACACTCTCCACTTCGACATGTGCACTTTCTCTGGGTGCATCACACATGGCTAGACTTCTCTGGACATAATCCAAAGGGAGAAAGGCTAGAATACCAGGATTTATGCAGAACCCAATTGCTTCTGGTGCATTAATGGAAGTTTATGAGATTTGAAGCTGACCTAGATACCCACTCTGATACAATGTTAAATTTAATGATACATAGGATCTTCAGGCCTACATGAATTCAATAAGAAAAGAAGGATGTAGAAGAGAAAAGAATTCATTAAAATACTGATCAATTACTCATGACAACATTGCACACACATGGAGACAAAATTGGAATAATATCATTATATCCATTAATTAGTATTATGTATGCAATACAATGGTGTTACAAATAGGAGAATTTGAATGCCTAAGATAGGATTCAAATCTACCAACCTGGACTGACTTTGGAGCTAACTCGATGTGGGAAAATGACTACTAGAGCTCACTAATGCAACTCTGGATCACTGAATCAGTTCAAAAACAGTTAACTGACTGAGTTAGGTGAGAAAATGTGCCCTACTTTCCTCAAATCGTGCAAAGTGGTGCTAGGATGACTGAGAGTGATCTAACTGATGGGAATTGGAGCATAACTAAACATAACTAAACACCGACTAGGTTCAAATGCTGGTGGCACTCAAAGTGGGTTCCTAAATTATTGGGATTGGTCCCTCAAAAGAGCCTAAACTCATGAAGACATGGACATTGAGTGGTAGGTGGCCCCTAGGTGAGTCCCCCATGCACTGGTGAAGTGAAAATGACCTCCTAATATAGGAAATGACAAATAGACTATGGTGTTCAAGAGATGATTAATTAATAATCCTAAAACCAATAGGATAAGTCCACACATATCTCTGATCACATTCATGAATGACGTAGGCACCAACATTTGATTAAATCTCATATTCTTGATGAATTTCTAGTAGATTAGTCCATTAAGTCTTTGCAACCTTCTATTACAAAAGATGTCATGCTATAATGGGTTGTGATTGAAGAACATCCAGTTATCATGGCTTAACAAGTGGACCTGGTATATTCTCACTCATGGATGCTATCAAAAAAATTTCCTACAGTTCCTAGGGAAAATACTAACCCAACACAAGTTCAACCAAGGCCACACGTCAATGGTGTGATTGTCTCTATAGATAATGCTAAAGATGCACATGTGACAACTCTATTTGGGATGAATTTCCTTAGATACCATTGCACCGTCAACTTCCTAAACTACCACTAGTGCTCCTAATCCTTCCCAACCCGTTGATATCCTATCAGTATAAGAAACAAATAATAAGGGTAACTAACATCCCAAGGGAAAAAAAGAGTAAAAACAAAAGGAATGTGAATGGGGGAAACAATGCTAACAATAATAATTTTGGAGAGGGAAAAAATGAAAATAAGAAGGTCAATTTTTCTTGCAATATTTGTAGTGAATACCATCTTACTTACCTATTCCCCAAGTTAGAGACCACCCATCATTTGTTGGCATGGAAAGAAGCATTCAAACATACTATTGTTCTTACAAATCCATTTCCTCCTCAACACCATCAAATAAATATTGGAGCCCCTATTAACCCTGTACGTTTACAAGGGGGAAATGAGGGAGCCTCCTCCCAAGGGGGTAAAACATCAATTAATGCAAATGTTTATATCTGTGAGTGAGAGGTCAACATCCATACAAGAACCTATAATTACGAGGCACATGCATATGGATCCAATGGAAAATAAGTTTCCACCTCTGAGATGTCAAACCCTCTACACATAAAAAAGTCAGCAAATGACATGATGACTCACATACCAAAAGGTGTGTTAAATCTGTCCACATATAATCATAATGTGTGAGATGCACAAAACTATAGCATCATTGATTATCTATCCCAAGCACCTTGAGTGATGTTACATTAGAGGTACTTCAAAGCTTCCCCATATAGAGAATGACTTTATTATCGATAATTGAGGCTCTATACCGCTTAGAATATCAATTAATAACATTTGACTTGGACAATTAAAAACCCCATATTCTTCATTCTGCCACTTTAGAAACACAAGTGTCGACTAGAGGATCAAATAGTTTCAATATTGTGATAGACTAAGGGGATACTTGTGTACTTTACTTACCTTGTTGGTGAGATACAAGTTCATCCAAGACAATACCTTTTCCAACCATGCTACAAGAATTTCATGGTCATGTGTTTGGGCCTCATGGAATCATCCTTTCTCTCCCAATAGAGAGAGGGGAACCAATTGTAGTTGTAGAGGTAGAGGTCATTGATGCTCCTTTGGATTACAACCTCCTATTAGGCCACAACTAGACTTATGCCATGATGGCAATGGTGTCTTCGATCTTCCATCACGTTATTCATTTTCTCGATGAAGGGAATATTATTAGTATAGACCAACTATCTTATTGTAAATCAGAGTCCATTTCCACAATGGGACCTATTGTCCCTTTAGTTGGCCATTTCGCAAGAGCCTATGAAAATGATGGAATGGGAATGTACCCTACCCTCATGGGTATTTTTAATATTCCTTTACCCAAACCACATGAAAACATTTCCCAATACACAATATCTCATCGATTGTCATGAATTCCATGGTGCGGGTAGGTAACTTCATAATCTCTTATTTCAAATATCCATGGATAGTACTAGACTCCTTTGTCACCTTACATGAGACCAGGTATAGTAGGGCCCCAATGGATTTGTATGTAGCCGAAATAGCTTATCAAGTTGTTCAATCAAATAAAATAAATAATTATCATGATCCTATATCTGTTCAAGAATGGGATCAATACAATATGCCCATTTAGGACATCATTTCCTCACCCAATTAAGACTTCCTAGATATGGTCCTACCCTCTAATGAAGTTATTTTGGAGGTCATGTCTACGATGGAGGAACCTTAGAAGGATATGTACCAATGTGCATCCTTTTTTACTGCCATGAATGGATTGCGTTTTGATGAAATGGGATCATCAAACCTAGAAATATGGAATGGTATGGCACCCCCTTGCAACACATGATGTGTATCCAAATGGGAACATGTAGAACATACCTAAAACCATGCCATTCAACATTTTCATAACTCCCTATGTCATTGAGAATTCCTTCATAGTTACATATTGATCCCCTGAGGAAGTTGACATTTATACTGCATTATTTATAGAGTATAACAACATTTTTTACCTGGTCATATGAACAAATGCCAGGAATTGACCCTAATATTGTTGAACATGAGATTAAGATGTACCCCAATATCAAACTTGTTCGACAAAACATGTGACTGGATAATATACAAAAGTTTTTTGATGTCAAAGAAAAGGTGGCAAAACTTCTTCATCGAGGTTTTATCTACCCAGTGCCCCTGACCGAATGGGTATCTAACTTGGGACCCATCAATAAGAAACAATGAAATATCAAAATTTGTACTGACTTTAGGGACTTGAATATAGTTATTCCAAAACACAACTATCCCCAAATTATCTATGAATGTGTAGGGAATAATATTTTTCTCATTCATGGATGGGTTTTGAGGTTATAATCAAATTTATATCCATCTTGAAGATTAACATAAAACCACATTTATATTTCATTTAGGCACATTCGCATATATAAAAATGTCTTTCGATTTTAAGAACGCTATAGCCACTTTCCAACAAGCCATGTCATATGTGTTCCATGCCATCAAAAACATTGTTGAAGATTACCTTGATGACTTGAGATCTTGATCCATAAGGAGGGATGATCATCTTAATTACCTCAGGGAAATTTTTGATATATGTCACTACTATAGGATTCTCTTGAATCCTCATAAGTGCATATTTTGTGTCATATCTAGGAAATTGCTTGGTTTCATTATATCCAAACATGGGATTCTGGTGGACTCGTTTAAGGTTGAGGTGATAGTTTTATCCCCCCCCCCCCCAAACACAATGTTCGTTAACTACAAAGGATCCAAGGTAAGGATAATTTATTGGATCACTTGATTACTAACTACACCGAAGTAACAAAAGAATTCATGCATCTTTTGAAAAAAGGGTTCCCTTTCATCTAGAATGATCATGCTCACTGTTCATTTGATATGTTGAAATTGACATTAGCGTCCACCCTCTACTGAGTGCTATGGACTATAGTAAGGATTTTCTATTATACTTAGTGACACCCGATAAACCTTTGGTATGGTTTTGGTTCACGAATATGAACTACATCAGGCGCATGTGGTTTACTATTTGAGCAAGAGCTTGATCAATCCAAAGTTGAGGTATTCACATGTTGAAAAGATGGTGCTAGTAGTTTTTTAAGTTGTTCAAAGACTCTGACACCATATGAGACGAACTGTAGTAATTGCATATGTCAATCAATTTCAACACATAATGTCTCGATGCATAATAAAGGAAAATATAATAAATGATTTTTGATTCTACATGAGTTTGACTTAAAATTCATATCATTTAATTCAAAAAATACTCAAAATTTTGTGAGATAATTATGTTAGAACATCCAAGAGAAGATGAGGAACAAATTGAAAATGAATCATTTCCTGATGAACATGTTTTCTGCATAGACTCGAAAGACAATTGGTATGCAAATTTCCTAGCGTACCTCCAGGCTCAAAAGGTTCTGTTGTCACATATATAGTCATTGGGATACCATTGTTCCTAAGCAGTCTTGAGCACATTTTTGAGCCAATCCTTTACTTTTAGATCAACAGATGATGAGTTACTAGTTGATGATCTCTCTCCTTTAGTAGGTCCATCGCATTCAAATTGACTAGTTTTACGTCATGATTGAGCCTCATGACCCCAGATTCGATTACTTAGTTATCCATTTTCATGACCTATAGTAGAGTATATGAAAATGACCATGATGTATAGAAACAACGGTGTTTCGGTGCTTTTCAGATTGTTTAGATTGGATGCAAGTATATGACCCATGTGATCTATGGATTTGTACATATGGATTTTGATTTTTCTCTATTGTTTATTTTAGTAGTGAGACTCAGTTGATAGTGGTTGTGTGTTGGTGATGCTTTCTTGATCTTACTGGAATCTAAAGTATAAGTGATCTAGTTTCTATTTTTGATATATTTCCTTGTATACTCATTGTTCATGCCCTACTTGTAGTATGGATTTAGTCATTTCCCTTAGAGGACATGACTTGTTATCCTTGGCATGATTTTCACTGTCTCCATCCATCCGTTTCCTTTCCCTTATTGTTTAACCCTGACTTGTAACTTGGCTAGTGACATCTAGGATTCCCCCCACCTTCACCTCTATGTTGGAACATGTCTCCATGTTTAAATTGTGTCTTAGAGTTGGTTTGTGTGATTCTTGTCACAGAGATGGTCTTCCTCTGGGTCTTGAACACAAGTGGTCTTACCAAAATTGTTGCAAATAAACTATAAAGTTAGCCAATTGTCAAGAAACCGACACTTATCCTTTGTATGATGTGAGGTCATTTCCCCCTAAAGGGAAACAATGTGGTCACTCCATCACACCTATGGATGGTGGAGGGAAATGGAGGTCATACTGAGTCATTTTATGAGTCCCCCAAGGATATTAGGGGCACCTGCTCTTGGAGGATGGAAAGATAAATGAAATAAATGTTTTAAAAAGTTGATGAATAAAGGATGAACACTCATTCATATGTATGACTCATTTCCCCCCACAAGGAAACAAGGTGAGACTAACCTGTCATGGTTGTGTCTTTGTCATTTTCTAGAAGACCAGAAGGATTTCTAGGGAACCTTCCTTTGGAGGCTAACTAGTATCTTTTTCTATGCAAATAAACTACTTAAAAAGGTTGTTTGTCTAGATTCTAGTGGAACCTTCTCATTATTCCACCCATTTGTGAGACACCGTCATTCCCTATTGTTCACCTAGTCCATCTTATGCGTTGTGTGGATCCCCTTTTCCTTCAGTGTAGATTCTTAGAGATTCAAGTGTCAAGTCATTCCCTTGGCCTTGCCTTGTTTTATTCACCTTCACCCTTGACTAGAAAAATAGACAAATCAATAAATGAGTATACACTGGAGGTTCTTGTTTAGAGCATCTGATTACTTTGATATATATATTGTGCTTATAATCGCTAGTAGAAGCTACTTGTACTTATATATATATATATATATATATATATATTGTGCTTATAATCGCTAGTAGAAGCTACTTGTACTTGAGTCTTACTGTTAAGATAGATAATTAAGTATGTATATCCATTTTTTTACTCTAAAGTGTCAGAGTTTAGCATTTGGGTCATTATTTGATCATTCTTGACCTGGTCTACCCAGTTTGACCAAGTCAGCAGCAGGGTCCAAGATGAGTTTTGGTCGATGATTGTGGATGATGATTATTTGTGGTATATCAGTTTCCATTAGACATATTCATGCTTCATATGATGGTTTATTATGATGGATTGGGTTATTTTCACAATTATCGACATTTATAGGCTTTATTATTATTATTGTTCTAACATGGATGGGGCCTTTGACATACATTTGTTTGTGGACATATGGTGTATGAGTACTCATTACTAGTAGATTTGGACATTATGAGTTCATTTATGCAGCCAATTTTCAGTTTTAGGCACTTGCATATGAGATATGGGTCATTTTATCATTTTGCAGCAGTTTGGCCCTGGGAAATCAAAATAAAATGCTTTTCAGTCGATGGTGTGTTCTCCTAAGGTGCTAGAGGGAAACATAGGGTGTAGCCAGTCATTTGTACCATATTTCTATGGTGCCATGCCCATTTTTGCAGTTAGTTGGTGTCCATTTTCAGTCACCATTGAGATATGAGGAGTTTTATGTTCCCGAGGCAATATTTTAATGATGAAAATGACTAACAAAGAAATCGATTTGAGAAATTGAGGCAAGGAAATGGCATGGAATTGGTACAAGGCCCAATGTTGGAGTCACCTTTATCATTTGACATCAACTTCACTCTTCATGGGGTCCACATGTCCTAACATTCTCCACTTTGAGGGCGTTTTGATGTATTTTGAGGGAGGCGTCTTAGTAATTTTGATCACTTCAAGTTATGATTGATGATTATACCTAGTTATTGTTCCATGGGGCTATTCTAGTGAAGGATTTGTATAACCTACTAGCCCCACCATTTTCCATGTCATGATTTTACACATCTTTTATGTGGTGCATCCCTCCTTGTGCATGTTTAGTGGGTGCGCCTTCCACCCATTAGTGTGTGGATCCATGTATTAGTTATCTGGATCACATTAGTTATTGATTAGAGTGATTATATCTTTTGATCTTGGGCCTTGATATTTTTGGATATAGGTTTTGTGTATCAGAGAGATCTATATATTGATATGCTCTCTCATTGTAAAAGGGGACTTTTGGCTCTGAGAATATTGGATACAAGATTTTTTTTGGAGAATCTTGGAAGCTTTGTGAATGTATTTTCTCATGATTGTTATGCTTTTTTCTTAGACATTCCAGTGGATATTTTATGGTTTCTTGTGGAGTTCGTACTAAACTTTTGCAGGGTAGCGAATTGGTTGAAGGAGATTGCTAAGACATCTTACATCATCTTTCGAGAAAATCATTTCATCTTTGAGGGAGTGACCAATTTTCTTTTGTGCATTGAGTTTTCTCATTTAGATGAAATGCATAGATATTCTTTATTTTTGAATTGAATCTCACTTTGATAGTTCAGCTTTGCAGATGGAGGGGGAGCTTTACCTCTTTGGAGCAACACGTTTCACACCAAAAGCTATTGGATATTGCTTGGAATTGTAACTAAGTGGAAGAATCATCGATGAGTGAGACGATCAAAAGTATTTTCAAGTATGATATACAAGTTTAGTATCGTTTTAAATATTTTTATCCAAGTGTCCATCAAAACCCTCATTGTTAAAACCCTATTTTTGTAGATCTGATAGATCGGGTGCTTATTTGATGACGGTCATCAAAGGCCACTTAGAGATAATGATTTAAACCCTATATCCCAAGTTTCATTGAAATTTGACCCCTTTTTCACTAGGATCTAGCACTAGTCTGCTCTAGGTGGGGCACCCTCCTTGGGTGGGTGGTTAAATATTTAGATCTATTTGTTGGGTATGCTTGAACCCACTCCAAATCCACAGAACTATCCTTCAAGCCTCCAAATCTAGTCATTTATTGTCCTGATCTACTCTCTTGGGTCCACTTTATCCATTATTGCATAAAACCTAGGTGGATCTCATTACAGTTTTCATTATTTAGACTAGATCTATCTATATCTACATTATTAAACTCTTGGTGGTACATTTCTTATCAAGTTGGGAATTTTTCATTGTCTTAAGCCTCCCTGACTTGGATTTAATCTCACCTACCACATTCATTCCCTAGATCTAGATTTACTTACTCATTATTCACCTCTTGTACTCATTGCAGTCCCCTTAGAATGTCTTGAGTAGGTTCAATATCCCTCATAGGCTAGCAAGGCCTCCCCCTTGATCATTCTTTGGATTAATCTAAAGTGACAAGAGCCCTTCCGGTGTGACAACTACCCTTCATCTATAGTGGACGAGGCCCTTGCGGTATCACTAGTCAGCTACCTTACCTCTACCGTCCCAGATAGGATACCTTGATTGGGTAGCTACACTTGTGTGATAATAGGTCCCATCTCAATTCTCTTGTGAATATTGGAGTGCATTCATCATCACAAAAATCATTGTATTATCATTGGTGACACCTTATACTACCATGGGGTTGTTTTGATCATTAGAATATGCTTAATTCATGAAGAAGCTGAGAGAATGTTGAATGATTTCCATGGTGGAGCATGTGGCGATCATTTATCAGGGTTTACAATAACCCAAAATATATTGAATGCAGGTTACTTTTGGCCTTCTATCTTTAAATATGGTGTCGAGTCAATGAAGAAGTGCCACCAATTCCAAATGTTCAATGGGAAAATGTGTGCACATCTTGCTCCATTGTATCTTGTTATCATTGTTTGACCCTTCACGAAGTGGGGGTGGATTATAGAACCTATAACCCAGAATCGACAAAATGTCATAATTACATTATTATGGAAGTGGACTACTTTACTAAGTGGGATGGAGCATACCTACTTTTACTTGTGATGGTGGAGCAACTACACACTTCATATTCAATTAGATTATTACTAAACTTGGTATTCCTAAAGAAGTTGTCAGTAATAATGGAAATCATTTTCGAAATAAAATGATGATGGAACTACTATCCAAGCTTGTATTCTAACATGATTACTCCTCTCCTTAATACCCCCAAGCCAATGGACAAGTAGAGGTTGTTAACAAGTCCTTGAAATCCATTTTGCAATAGATGGTTAGTAGGAGAAAAAACAACTAGCATAATATGTTGTATCTGACCCTTTGGAATTACCGAAATTCAGTCAAGACTACCATAGGATTCACCCTGTTACATATTGTACATGGATTTGAAGCTATATTACCGATTGCATGTGATATCCCATATCTCGAGCTATCCATTAAGATCCTTCTTGGCACTACCCCTTTAGAAGAATGTGTAGTGTACCTCGAACAATTATATGAGCATTGAACATATGTGACTACTATAAATGAGGTGCATAAAGAGTGTGTCAAGGTTCATTACGATAAATTTGTTCATCCCTATGTCTTCTCTGAAGGAGACATGGTACTTGTTTATGACTAGGACAACGACGATTAGGAAGGAAAAAATAGTTCAACATGGCTTGGTCCTTATATTGTAAGTTGATTCCTGAGAAAAGGGGCTTATGAGTTAGAATAGTTTGAATAGAATGCGCTCAATGGGCCTAGAAATTAGATCTACCTTAAGAGGTATTACTCCTAGGAGATGCCTTGGACTAGTTGTATTATAAGTAGATAGATTGCTCTTCCTTTATTAGTTTTTCTTTTCATTTAGTCATTGCTCATCATGCTTTGTGTTCGGTTGATAGATGATATCAGAAGAACCTATATTTTTAGCCTATGCGAATGGTGCTAGTCACCATGCTTAAAACTTCAACTCCACTACTTGGGTGATTTACTCACCTAGAGGTCAACTTGTGAGTTAAGCTGGAGTATGCCTTGGTTCGGTGACCAATAACATCAACAAATACAATGGAGTAATTGAAATCCTATTGGATGCCATATCAAATAGAATCCTTATTTTAGTGGTCCACTTGTACTCTTAGTTGTTAGTGTCTCGAATTAATGGCCTATGCCGTATCCGTGAGCCCTATTCTATTACGAAGATATTATGGGAGTGATTTCTCGAATGACATTTTGAATTTATTATACATTCATTTTTCATGAAGGTTCATTTTTTTTATTTGATGTAATGGATAACTATGCATTAGATTAGCATTTGTCACATCAATATACAAGTACGTGAAGTAGATAAGTGAGAAAAAATTATTTGTACTGATAGTTTTCATGAATTATCATAGTATTTACATCAATTTCAAAAAACCAAAAATGTGAATCTATCAACCTTATGAGTCATATACAAAATATGGATTTGAGGCCTTTGAATACATAAAATACACCAAAAGTGAACTATTATGATCTAGGAGGATCTCCCAAATGAGTTAAATTGAAACTCTTCAAATGCTTAAACAAATTTTATAGTTGCATAGATCTTGCCAAAAGCTTTTCAGTGATACCCATTTTGTCAAATTTGGACTTCAGATGCGGAAGTTATCATAATTTGAAGTTTTGACATTTGGATCAATTACCTTTTGACACATGGCATGTGGAGGCAGGGTCTATCTCTGATTTTCGAATAAAATTAGGTGGCAATTGGAATTTGAGAGAGGAAATGATAGTTTTGCTGATCCCATGTCGACTCCTGACTTCTAACTTTCGGAATCAGATCAATAGTTGGGCGTCAAGAGTTGGGAGGATAGTTGGGGAAGTTGCATTGTTTGTTCTACTTCCAATTTTCGATGTCGGGCTAGACCAGTTGGAACAGGTCAACATCAAACAGTTGGGGTTGCAACGACAGATTGTAAATCGACAGTCAAGCTTGTTCAACAACAAATTAGATCAATGACCCTGGTTTAAACATGAAGGTACGTCTGCGGATTTAATTTTTTGGTTCTTATTGAGATATTTGGATGCAGATCTTTGAATTCAATTCTCATTTTGTGCCATTCTGCTCTTAATTTGGGCATGGATTATTATCATACAAGTAATTTGGTCATCAAGATGGATTTTGTCCCAAATCGGGCATGTTAACCACATATCTTTACTGGCCAAATTCTTGTATTAGTAACAGACTATTTTCGACATGGAAGGAAAGATAAGAGAGAGGCAATAGAGGATATACAGAAGCAAGGGTAGTAGAGGAAGAAATACATGGTTGGAATAGTAAGAGTTCAATGCAATTCATTAGACAAAAGCATTTCAGACTATAGAAGTAGACAATGTCTTGTCCAGTGGTTGGAGATACTGCGTGGAAGACAAAGTGTCTCCATTTGTACGCTTGAGGTATCACATTGGTTATGTCTGTTGTCTTCGAACATAGTCATATTTTTGTCATTTTTTTGAATTGTTGTAACCTTTTGCAACCCTTAATATCCCTACTTTCCCTTTATTGTTAGTCCTTGTTGCAACCAGACTCCAACTACCCATTTGAGGAATTAATTTAATCAGTTGCATTGGAAGTGGACCTTGAGACATAGGCATTCTGATTAGAACTTCACTAACAAGTTACACTCTTCATTTTCATGGTTATAGTCTTTGTTTATCCTCATAATCTATTTGTATTGTTCTCTTTAAGATTATTGTTTATTCCTTATTGAAACTTAGCTATTAATAACAATTCACATTTTAAATTCTTTCATGGTTAACTAAAAAGTCCTGGAGTTTACAGATCATATTCCCTAGGCCCAATCTTGGCATGCACATCCTAGTACATGACCATCACAGAAGCCACTTATCGGAGAAGACAAACCCAAACACCAGGAACCCCTACCACTTGCCTCTACATGTACTCTAGTAGGCACTCTATCTAGGCCATAAGGATTCGGTTGGTCAATCCCCCCAAATTCCTTTGAAGGTTCTCGAGAACTCTAGAAACTTAATCTTCTTTTGGATGCTCCTCTCCGGGCCTCCTCCTGTTTCATGGTCCCATAGGTTGAACCAAACCTAGGTATGTATCATTGTTAGTACACTTCTTCACCCCTCTAATCAGATCTGGTGTGAGTGTAAATCAACGATGAAAAATGGATAATTCAAGAAGTGAATGTCCCAAAGTGTCACAGGAAAACCTCCTTTACATTCGGTTGGTGTGTTCCAACCTCAAGGGGGAGTCCCTAGGTTTCAGGCTGCTGATTTTGAATCTGATTTTTGCAACAAACCCACAAAAACAACAACAAACTCCTTTTGGACAATGTGTAAACACCCGCCAAGACGTTAGGACAAGATAGTTTTAATTTAGCTTGGAAGGACCCTGCAACGTTAGTGTGAGAGAGATGGTGAAAGAAATGGAAAGAAAACCAATTGAAAGTTCAAAATTAGTCATAACAAAAGGGTTATAAACTACTAATTAATGAAAAAAAGAAAAATCATAATACCAACCAAAAAGAAAGTTTAAATAAACATAACACTTCTTTATTAAAAGTTTTTCCCGGTTAATTGCATCACAATGGAGAAATCCAAAACTAGTACAATGATTATTCTTTTGATCCAAAACTAGTACAAATGATTACTCTTACTCAAAAGGAGAAATAACTTATCTAAATAACTAGCATACCCCCAAAGCAAGGGAAATGAAACGTCGAGAAAATCTCAATATGTTGTAAAATGAGAGAAATTTGTGTGTGCGTAGAAAATATAATTTTATGTGTTTGAAAGTAAGTCTAACTAATTTATGGTAGGAATAGAAGTCGATGAAATTGAAAGGAAAACTTTGTTGCAAGTAGTAATAAGCAATAAATAGAAATGTAATAGATGGCAAGTAAAATGAATTGTATAATAATTTGTCATACCAAAAAATATACATTTGTGGGTAAACCAATAAAGGGATAAGTAGTGATCAAGTTTGGCTATAAATATATTAGAAATCAACATTGGTATTTTCATTTGGTAGGCAGAGTGTTGGGATTGAGGATTTCAAGTTTAAGTGTGAAGGGGACAAAGAATAAGGCATGCCTCTTTCTTTTTTTGAAGAGAGACATATGAAGTGTCTTTCATATGTATAAATCGTTTGAAGGATAAAGATGGTGTAGTTTGGAGTCCTTCTAATGTTGTTGTACATGGAATTGTTGTGAAGGTCAATTCTTGACATTCATTGTTACTAATGTCAATGGTTGACCTAGTTAATGTCAATCCTTGGGATTTATGGATAGTCAACTCCCAAGCCATCTTGAGGGGGATTTATTTCTTGATACTTATATTTATGGGTGGAATTGGTATGTTCTTTGGTTGAGATTGGTTACATGGAGGACCAGTGTAATTATCATTGAATTCCATGTCAACATAGGTTGATAACTTAAGAGGGCTAAATCCAGGCGTGTATACAATTTCCATGACCAATCCAAGTGCACCATTCACTAATCTTGATTGGACCCATAAATTGTAGGATAACATTACTCACTTCCCTACACATAGCAATGTTTAATTATTTTAGTTGATGGTCATAATCTTGTTGTGTATCTAAACCATTGGTGAAATCTACAAAAGATCACGCAATAGGCATAATCAATGCTTAGAGAAGGTGTTTATTATGAGTGTTTGCAATATTTTTCGTTGCAAATCGGATTTCGATGATGGAAGAAAGGAAATGTCAAAATCAATTGTAAAAACCGAGAACTACAATTTTAGAAAACAGTGCATGATTAGATTCCAATGATGGCAAACACCAAAATGCTGAGATTGTATAACATTTATCCTTCTTCCTTAAATATTTCATTGAAAATATATATTTTGTATTTTAGTGTGAGATATATATTTGAGTATTGTTGGAAAAGTTCTCATTTACAATATCACATAGTTCCTCCTCCTTCACATGCCTAACATATATTTCTTGGAATTGTTTTTATGGCATAAATGATCTCTCTATACAAAATTAATATCTTATATTGGTTGATAGAAGTAGTCCACAAAAACATACAAGGCCCAATATACCATGATCCTTATGCAAATTAGGACGATGACAGGAGAGTGGTGCTCCCTACTATCATCATGGTGTACTAGGTTGCAGTGTGGGTATGTTTGTTTTCAAAAAATACCCATTACTAACTTTCCAAATATTTTCCTAAAAATTTCTCATAGCATGCCTATAATTGTGTTTGTGATGTAAGTCTTCAATGAAACACTTGGACTAAAAACAATTCCACTGCATAAAACATATGGTGGAACAATGCTCAATACCATAATCGCCAATGAAAGTTTGATACAATTGTTGAATTCAGGTTTCATTTCCATTTCATTCGTGCATGTATTTTATTTTGCATATGCTCCGAGAAAGAAAGTATATGAATAAATGCTTCTAAAAAATTATACTCTAGGTTACATGTTCACCAAAATGCAACATTTTAACATGTTCACATTAATACTTATTGTTTATCCATTGAATATTTGTTATTTAATGGGTTGCTATCAGATTGAATTTAGCATGTCGATTTCCATCTTAACCACTGTAGCAATGAATCTCTTTATATATTCTAGAATACTATGCACTTGCACATAGGTACATAGTCTCAACTTAGCTAAAACTTTGCATCCTTGTAACATAATTAATTTCACCTTTTTTTGTTGATATCCATTTTCTGCACTCGTGGATGCTTTTATTTCTTTGCATAATTTCCTCATATATATTCAAATATATGGTCAAGTTGGATGTTTGTTTGGAGGTATCTACCATGAAATTTGCTCACATCAATATGGGTGATTTCATATGAAAATCTTAAATGCAAGTTAGTTTGTCTTCTTATAATGAAGTGGGAGAGATATGTATTGGATGCAAAAAAGAGAAGTAATGACTCATATGAGATCAAATTTGTTCATCCATGTTGAATTCACATGCTTATTGTGGTCGTGCTCAACTTGTCACATTTGAATATTGGTTATGGTGAATGATTTGAAATACCTTTTTCATACTGCGTTTGTCCAATTGCTCGAAGATTCATAATTTTTATGGCGTGGTATTACCACTATTAGTAGTACAATATAATAATTAGTGAGATAATATAATTTATAAAAATATAATATTTAGTGAGATAAATAATTATTGTATTTATTTTTAATAATAAAATAACTTCCCACTAAACAAGCAACCGAGTAGCCTATTCTCTAGACGATTTGCACCATCTCGAATTGATCCACCTCACGATGTTTACCTCCCGTAGTTTGACTCTATTCCTTTCACCGACATGATCCATGCCTATCATACATGCCATGCATGCCATTGCCTCGCCTCCGAATGGTCCCATCCACCAGTTGTTTCAAATTTCAATTTTGAAACTTAGTGCTCAATTTTGAAACCCCCGCGCTCTTAGGTAAGTGAACCCAGGTCATGCATTCATTGTTTGCATTTGGGCTAGAGTCTATTATTGTTTAGTTGCTATGGCCATTGGGCTTACAATGGAACCCTTGAGAGTAGTTACAAGTAAATTTCTTACCCTATGATCATAATGAAACACATTGCATTTCTTCGTCTTGGTATTTCGCTAATACTAAGTCTGAAGTTTCTGAAATTTAAAGACCATTTCTAATCCATATTCACTTGGCGCATGATTATCTTCCACTGTGCATAGATAAGTTTTATCGGTTGCCCATATTTCGAATTTTGTACCTTCCAACACTTTGAAAGTAGTAAGCTAGAACGTCGACATTCATGAGCTTCATCGATGAATAAAGGAAGAAGCATCACTTCATCTATCACACCAATGGCCTCCTTTGCATTAAAATCCAATTCCTCCATGAAATATGCAAGTAGACTCAGCTTCGACGCTTCAGAAATTAAAAATAAAATTCTTTGAATTTTAATTTAAAGCACTAAATAGAACTATTCAGTAAGAGTGAAAGCTAATAATTTGATAGCAATTATTTTCTTTTGATTGTTTAGTAACAAATGAAAAAATAAAAAGCTTATGGTGGCACTTGTTTGCAAATTACTTCAAGGAGGTTTGAGAGCTCTAGGCTAGGCCAATTGAGAAAGCTAATGTGTGGAAGATAGAGATGTAAAGAGTGGTCCTTAATATTTCATATCAAGAAACATACTCATAAATTGTGTTCCAAGATTTGAATTATAGAAAATGTTTAACTTAGAGAAGACAATACTAAAACTATTTCTCAAAATAAAAAATACTAAAATTAGGAAAATTTTCATTTAAAAGTTGTTTAAAAACATAATTATTGTTTGAACATTTTTTAGTTTCTCTCTAAACTTGTCTTTAGAAATCATAATCTAAAATATTTAGTACAGAATAACTTTAATTTTTTAATTTCAAATATAAAGAATATAAACAATAACGTTTAAAAATAACAAAATTATAAATAACATTATTTTTATTTGCTGTAGAAATTTTCAAAATTCTGGTAAGCCACCTGCAAATAATTTTTTTCCTTTAAAATTTGATCTGTACTAAGCATTTAAATTAATGTTACAAAAAATTTTTATTCAAAAGATTCCTAAAACTTCATTTATGAGACCAAAAAAATCCAGACAATGTACTTGGATGCTATTTTATACTATTGAATTTGAAAACTAAATGGCAAACACATACCAAAAAATGCATTTGGATTGTGGCAGATGGCTGGTGGATTCAAGATTTTGTATTTTAGTTGTAACAAAATTTCATTGATAAAAGAAAGATTCTTTTTGAAACTACATGTTAGATCACATTTTAAACTGTGTCTACACTTTTCTTAGACAACACAAAATAATGAAATACATGAAGCTCTTAAATTCGTTACAGCTAATCTGTATTTCAATATTGACGTTAGCAAAACTGTTTCATATTTGAGTGAATCAGATATCTCAGATATCTAAGCTTTGGCGGAAACTAGTTAATGGTCTTCAGCTTTGGCTTCCTTGCATAATCTGAATGCTCTCAATCTTAATTGTGCAACAGCCGTGGCAGACAGCTCTGGAACGTCATCCAATTCCATCCAAATGTAACTTCAGAACCGCACACTTCCCCTGCGCCAAAACATAGTCCAGATGGTCGTCCCTTTTCATTTCTGCAGTAGGGGACGCATGAGGAGGTCTCCAAACATGAGTATTCTGACGCCGGAGCAATGCAATGTGTTTCATTACCAAGGTTGAGCAATGCAATGTGTTTAATTACGATAATAGGGTAAGAAATTTACCTGTAACTACTCTCAAGGGTTTCATAATAAACTTAATGGCCATAGAAGCTAAACAATAATACACTCTGCCACCCAAATGTAAACAATGAATGCCTGACCTGGGTTCACTCAGCTAAGAGCGTGAGGGTCAAAAGGAGTGGGCTACCGACGCGACGATTTTGCCCGGCGGCAACCGTCGCGCCGGCGCTCCGACCACCGCCGGCGACCGTTCCTCTCCGTTGCCGGCAGCCGCTTCAACCCCGTCGCCGTTCCATCAACCTCATCGCCGTTAACGTGATCGCCGTTCAGCTCCGTTAAGTGATCGACCACCTTGCTTCCGCCTTCGACGTAGCCATCAATGCGCCACCAACCACATTTCAATTCAAATGACGATCCCGCTGCTCCATTGCTCTGTTTCCCGGTCGCGGCTCCATTGCTCTGTCTCCGAAGTCTGCAACATGATCCGCGACTGCTGAATCCTATCCTACTAAGTCCGTTAGTTTTCTTCAGTAATTATCATTGCTTCTTTGTTGGCGTCTTCCTAGGTGATCTTCCAGCACTCAGTGCTTGCTTGTGTAGATCTGAAGATCCAATATCTCTGAATTTGCGAGTTTTGTTATATCAATATCATGGCACAGTCAACGCCCCATTTCGATTGCCTGCTCTTCGGTACCTGAATTCATAAGAAAGTGCGGATTTTGTTTCGATTTGAAGTTTTCGCATATCTTTGTTTGGATTTATTATGAACATTTTGCCACCAAATTTTGAAGTTGATTTGATGATATTTTGTTTTTTCACAGATTTGGATGATACCCTGTATCCTTCCAGTACCGGTATTGCCACAGCCTGCCGAAAGAATATTG
>LPNX010172503.1:0-31786 GCA_001517045.1 Pseudotsuga menziesii
CTACCCTGCATGAGCAAACGTTAACCATATCAGATTTGCTAATACAAGATAAAGAAACTGAATGCTACAAGACAGTAAAATGAAGTAATCATAGATCACAATGAAATTAATGAAAACCCCCTACAAAAACGCTCTAGCCAAAATGCCCTCTTGTAGACAAAACAATGATAGCCACGAAAAATATAGATTTCACGAGAATTTCCATAATGCTAGGAAGCTGAAGACTAGCTAATCACCATTTGAGCACATCAGATGCAAAGTAGATTCAGAAAAATTTCCACAAAAAGTTTTTCTATTATTCAGATCCAAGAGCCAAAAACCCCTTACAAATGAGAAGCTCTCTCCTTTAAATAGAAATGAGGGAACCTCAATCATAACCAAATCCTAACCACTTTCAAAATGAGTGGCTAAGATTAAAAGATGAAATGTTCTAATCAATGGTTGAGATGAGCTCAACATACAATACATGGATCAATATAACCATAATTTATCAAAGTGGACTAACCCACCCAAAAAAGGTAACCCACTCAACAAGAAATAAATGAAAGCACATGGTGGGTCCAAGGAGTGTTTGGCTAACTCCCTTTGGGTGTCCCCATGACACAATACATAATATAACAATTTAATTCTTTGACTTTTGTGCCTCCTTGTGGAAATCGTGAGCCTCCAAAAAAGAGGTCCAGAAAATAATAAAAAATGTCCAAAAACCAGGTGTGGGCCCAATCAGGAGCTGCAACTGCTGGAGAAGGTGTGGAGGACATCACTCATCAGCATGACTCATCCCATGTCATTTCCTTGCCTCAGTAGCCCAAATCGATTTCTTCAATAGCCATTTAATCATTTTTTAATCTGCCTTGGGAAATGTGAACCTGCCAAAACAACCTCCTAGGGTGCCTACGTTGCCAAACTGAGCCCACCAGGCTCTCCGGGATGGGGGTACCATGGTACAAACAAGTGGTTACACCCCTATGTTCCATACAACGCCCTAGGAGATCCAACTAAAACATCTCCCTACTCAGACATATCAACCTGTGAGGAAAAACTGCATCAGAAAGGCAGAATGAGCCTGATCATATCTGCAAGTGCCCAAAACTGGAAATAAACTGTCTCATTAGATTCAGAGAGTCCAAATCCATCTAAGGTGTATACTCATACCCCTCATAGGTCTCTATCTGATCATCAACCATATCCAATAAACAATATAACCCTCTGTAAATGATCAGACACCAATAATAACTTAAACTATCATCCATCTACTGCAAAGGTTAAAAGGCTAAGACATGCTCTAAAAGTCATTTAAGCAACAATCACAACAAATAGCAATCATTTCACTGGCGGTACATCAACAAATACATATATAAGGCTTTATTTATTATTACTCAGATTTAGACTTTCAGGACTATACTCACTTCATAGCTGTAGTCATTTTGCTAGTGAAAGGTGAAGGATGAAATTGACAAGGCTAAGGCAAAGGATGACTTCCTACTCAACATCATGACACTTCGGATATGGAAAGGGAATATTCACTATAACCAATGTCGCACAAACGACAACACAAGGAATGGCAGTGCCTCACAAATGGGTGAGTTGTTTAGAGAGTGCTTATTCAATTTAGGCATCATGACTACATCAAGCTTGATCCAAGTTCATTAGGATCATCATTTTATTCCATGGCCTTTTTGGCCTATATGACCCTTTTGGGACTTCACCAGTGCTTAAAAGCACAACTAATCGCAGCTTTCATTCGGGACATATTTATTTTAATAAGGTCAACAATTTTTGGATATAGCATATTTTAAACCATTGCTTTTTTAGACCTTTTCTTATACTCTTTAAGGAGTATTTTAGCATTTCATTGCTCTTGCCCTTTTTACATATGTTAAGAAACACAGTTTTATAATTTTCATTTTCCATGGGCACATATTCAATATTTCCAATATAAGCAGTACATGAGCTTTCAGTTTTAGCCAACAACATCTCAAGTGACTAGGGGAGTTTAGCACAATGCCAAACATCGAGACAACCGACCAGAATGATTTAGGCATACAATGCAACTTACCAAAAGCAAGTTCTGTCACCAACTCAGAGCCGAGACACAATATAAACAGGGAGGTGTTGGAGACATTTACCATCATACACACTCTTTTGGTCAAATTGGCCTAGTTAAACCACTATCCTAGGTTTAATTGACATCAGTGGGGAATTAATTGCCATCATCCAGTCACACCCACGCCTACCTACATTCAAGGAAGCTAACTTAGCCTTCTCGTACAGTCAAGGAGGCTAACCGGAGCACTCCGGGGGTGATCTGAGTGATATTAATGCATCTAATTGCTAACTGGTGGTTACAATCAGTTCAACCAGTCAGTTAGGGCGTCTCCTCTCATTAAATATATTATTTAATGATCTGGAGTCAACAGGGCGCCTCCACCATGTTCTGATGATCAGTTCAGCTTCAGTTAACCTCATCGGTGTTCATTGAAGTCATGGAGCACTAGCACTTGATAGTTGGCTTGCTATGACATGTGTTTGATCTCCTTCAGTTGAGATTCAGTCATTTATTGCACTCCGACTTCAGTTAGGGCTTGGTGAGTCAATTAGGGTTTTGGTCAATTGGTTAACTGAGTGTGATTGAATGGCTAAGAGTCAGTTAAGCTATACTCACTCACTGAATTCGAATTGTCTCCTTAGGTATTCGAATTCTTCATGGAGTTAAGCTATTGCTCGACATTGATATTGTAATTATTCATTGTTTATTGAATATACAGAGAGGAAACCAATTCCGGTTCCGATTAACACCATTTCATGAGTATTTGTTGATTATTCTTTCATGAGATTGATTCTTAGTTCCTAGATCATGTGCAAGAATTAATATGGTATCAGAGCATACGGCGACAAAGATCTATCTCTCAAAAACAAGCTTTTGACAGATTTCTCCATGAAAATTGAGCAATAGCTCAAAAATCCAGCACTGCACCAGAAGCCAAGGCTTACCACTTAATACCCCAAGTAAAGAAATTGTTGATTAAGCTTGCTTGATTGACTATGCTGGGTGTGATGAAAGCCTAAAATGTGCAGGCTGTCCGACCTTACGGTGCCCTTTTTGTTTTGATTTGCAGGTCTTAACATGTGCAACTTCGAATGGACTCATCAATCCCTCTTCTCATCCCATTCACAAGCTATTCGGAATGGAAGTTGAAGATGATTGTATCTCTGAAGAGACGAGGTCTCTATGAGGTGTCTATTGGACTTGGAAAAGAGTCTTATGAGAATGAGAATGACTGGCTAAATGACGGTGATAGAGCTATTGGAGCAATATGTCTGGCTCTTTCTCCTAGCTTGTACTACCTTATTCTTGGTTCTGTTGAATACCCAAAGGAAGTCCGGACAATATTGGACAAAACCTTTAGCAAGCACAATGAGGATCATAATAGTACTTTGGAGATCACAGCCAGCACCACAAGAGTTCTTCACTCAAAATTCTCAGCCTCTACTCTCTCTGATGAAGTTGTTCAAGATGAAGATGAAGCAGAATCTTCTACACATTCAATTCGAATTGAAGAAAGTCTCCATGAAGTGACTCCTTCTCCTGATGCTCCGGAAGTTCATGAGATCTCTGATATCTCATCTTCTCATATTGCTGAAACAGAAGATGACATTCGAATCTCTGATATTGAAGAAAAACACTGCTGCACTTCCATGCAAACATTCACCGGTGATTTTCCTTTGAATTCTGTGCAAAATTTACCAGTAATTGCTTCTGAAAGTGAAGAGAAATTTGATTTTTCTCTCTCTAATGTTGTTGCTGGTGTGCAAATATGTAAAAACTTGGATATTTTGGAAGAAATATCAGATTATAAGAGTGACACATTCGCTCCCCATGATCTAGATCTTCCAGCAAATTCCCGTAGGATTGCATCCACCAAAATTTAGAATTTTTAAGAAAAAGACAACTGTGCATCCACCGTCTCGGTTGACCATAATTTTGGATCTGATATGAACCTTATTGGATCTGATATGATCTTAATTGGATCTGATCTGATATTTCTTGGTTCAAAATTTCAGGTTCATAAACCTTCAGTACTACTTGTAGCTGTTCTCATCAACGGTGTGAAGAAACAAGTACCGCAAGTCTCCTACAAAACTGCTGCTGAGGATTTGATTTCATTTCATAGTTTTGGATCTGTTGTGAACTTATTTATATCTGATTTACATTCTGATATGATATTATTTGGTTCATATTTTAAAATCCAAGAGCTTTCAGTCATGCTTGTAGCTGCTCTCACCAATTCCGGTGTGAAAAATCAAATACCGCAGTTCTTCTTCAATTTTGCTGTTGGGGATTTGGTGTTAGTTTCCTCTTGTGAGTATGCTGATATTTTATTTTGTGATTCATTAGCTATTTGAAAATCTATATCAGATTATGGAGCTCAAGCATTCGCTCTCCAGAGTCCCAGGGATTCTCTACCTTTGGTCACAAGCTCATCTCCTCACAGAACTAGTAAAGAGGAAGACATTCTGCATTTGCTTGGACACTTGCTCCTAAAAATTGGGGCTGATTTTACCACTCATGGTTTGCTGTTCAAGGCTGCAACATATTAATTTCTTGAGTGTTCCACACATGGTTTGAATTCTCATGAACCTTTGCTCTCTCTTCAGATGATTTCAGCTACTCTACATGGGTCCAGTTTTCACCGTGCCGCTATTTATATTTCTGATTCAGTTGAGTGCATTGTTCTTCTTCCAAAGTGGAAGATTCCTTCAGACATATTCATTTAGTTTGGATTCAGAGGTTCACATGCACAGTCTCAGGATGCTGCTGCATAGACGAACCAATTCTTGATTTACTGCTTAGTTTGAGGGGGGGTATTTTTCCCATGAGGTTTTCCCCATTTCCTTGGTTATATTAAGCAGTTACTTTATTGTACAGGGTGACCTATGGCCTTAGTTGCCAGGGCCCTAGCATTTTATGCATCTATGTTTTCTAAGTCTTCCTGAGTATAGCTTAAGGGGGGGTGTTGGAGACATTTACCATCATACACACTCTTTTGGTCAAATTGGCCTAGTTAAACCACTATCCTAAGTTTAATTGACATCAGTGGAGAATTAATTGCCATCATCCAGTCACACCCACGCCTACCTACATTCAAGGAGGCTAACTTAGCCTTCTCGTACATTCAAGGAGGCTAACTGGAGCACTCTGGGGGTGATCTGAGTGATATTAATGCACCTAATTGCTAACTGGTGGTTACAATCAGTTCAACCAGTCAGTTAGGGCGCCTCCTCTCATTAAATATATTATTTAATGATTATTTATTATTATTTAATGATCGGGAGTCAACAGGGCGCCTCCACCAACTTCTCATGATCAGTTCAGCTTCAGTTAACCTCATCGGTGTTCATTGAAGTCATGGAGCACTAGCACTTGATGGTTGGTTTGCTATGACATGTGTTTGATCCCCTTTAGTTGAGATTCAGTCATTTATTGCACTCCGACTTCAGTTAGGGTTTGGTGAGTCAATTAGGGTTTTGGTCAAGTGGTCAACTGAGTGTGATTGAATGGCTAAGAGTCAGTTAAGCTAGACTCACTCACTGAATTCGAATTGTCTCCTTAGGTATTCGAATTCTTCATGGAGTTAAGCTATTGCTCGACATTGGTATTGTAATTATTCATTGGTTATTGAATATACAGAGAGGAAACCAATTCCGGTTCCGATTAACACCATTTCATGAGTATTTGTTAATTATTCTTTCATGAGATTGATTCTTAGTCCCTAGATCATGTGCAAGATTTAATAGGAGGCTTGTCCAACAAAAGTTCTAGCAGGGAAAAAGGTCCTCCATGCCATAAGTCAAGAAGTCAGTCGGGTTGAAAACTAAAATGGAAGGTAATGGATGGGTGAAGACAATGAATGATGGAGCCAACACTAGCAAGCCAAAACAATGGTGGGAATGACTACCTCTATTCTCCCTAAGGAGGGTAAAACCAATCAGTATAGATCGAGAACTTCCAAGTCTAAGCAAGGACATCAATACATAGTACAAGATACAACCAAGTCCATATAATTATGACTGCCAGATCATGATACCACAAGTTAATACATGTCACAAAAATCAGTATAAGAGCAATAATAACCATAACACAATATACAATGCTGAGTCATAACCATGCAATATAATCTGTCTGAGACACCATCTGTCCAATGAAAAAGAACCGACATAAAACTGGGCATCGAGGACTGCTCTGAAAATGACATAAATGGCTACATCGGTCCTCAAATTTGAGTGTCCTAAGACTCAGTCCTGACATGGTAGAGTACAATAGTCCACTAATATAATAATGATCCATCAAAACTGCTCATCTCAGCATCTCATATGTAAGAGATCTGGCTAAAATGTATCGTGTCTGAAAAATAGAATATGGTAGCCCGACTACTATATATGTGATAACAATATGTACTTTAGATATATAAATGAAATGAGCACAAGACTAGTGCCTTATCCGATGGGTAACGGAGTCAAGATTGTAGTGCTTGGGATAAAAAGATACAAGCGTTCAGTGTGTTTGTGAGATCATTTTGCGAGTGTTCTTTGTAAATTTTATAAATTTTTAATGATCTTGATTATTATGGCCAAGAACACAAGGTATCAACCGAAAGATATACCTTCAGTGGCTCCTCTCAATGACATGTTGGACTATCCAGTATTCTAGGCTAGGTGTCCAAGGAACTTAACCAGCAAGCTAGAACTTTGAGACAACGGTTTGTTCCGGAGTCACTAGCAAGAATTTGCCCACTACCTCAATATTTATCGACAACGCCGGTTCGTTGGTTATGGGGGTGAAAGTTTTACTTATGGTTGTCACTTGTAAGATTAATCAATTTCCAATCACCGTTCTGAGTACGAATCCAACTTTTTAAGGTCGACAGAGCATACTAAGTGATGGAAAGCAACAAAGTAAATTTTATGGGGAATGGGTGTTGGAAATATTTTTATCAATGAGCACAAGTAAAACTCTCCGACAGAGAGTGCTCTTGACTTTGTCTTATGACAAAGTTCAAGAGACTTACCATGCACAAAATTAAAATACTTGAAATGAAAAACAACTTATCTACCCAAGAATCTCTTTCAGGTTTTAAGGCCTTAATCGGGAGAGCATGGGGGTAAGTAAAAAAACCGAAATAAAAAAACAACTCTCCGATTGAGAGCACTCTTGATCCACAAAGTGAGATTCAAGAGATTTTGGTTTCTTTTTAAGAGACAAGCAGATTGTAAATGTGGAAACCAAGTGATAGCTCAAAAAGATTAATAAACAATGACTTGAAAGAAACTAGCTTAGCAAAAAATAAACTGAACTAGCAACTAGTGTTCTAAGCATAAAATGAAACTACTCTAAGCATGCTAATAACCAAACAAAAGGACAACTCAAGGCTCTTCCCCAAATGGGGGAAGGAAAACTCAAAGTGTGGGAGGCCTTATCCCACTTAGCTTTTTTTTATTAATCAAGTACAATATTGAGGACTTTCAACCTTTTGGGAATTGAAAGCAAGCAAAAACTTGGAACAAGAAGTCTTATGACTTCTTTTACAAAAAGGAGAGTGGGGAGCTTTAGATCTTCTTGTTTAGCACCATCTTCATTGGGTTTTGGATCTTCCTTATGGTTTTTTGATGTGTTTCTCTTCTTCTTTGGGTAATCTCCAAGTGTTTTAGGTTCAATTCCCTCTTTGCTTCACCTTTGCACTTTATTCTCCTCTCAAGACCTACAACAAACAAAAATCCAAACAACTCATTCACCCATTAGTCATTAGCAAAATAAATCAAACTTGAAACTAATCTAAGATTAAGATCTACAAACTTTATGGCTCTAAAACTATAGAAATGAGATCTAATGCAAAGATACACTAACAATACTAACAAACTAAACTAGCAAAGAAAAAATGCAAGCTCTAAACTAACCAAAAGAAGGGGGAGCAAACAAAAAGGAAGCAAAAGAGAGAAGATGGACGAGAGGAGGAGAAGACAATGAAGCAAAGAGAAAACGAAGAGAAGGCAAGGAAGAGAAAGCTGAGAAGAATGAAAGCAAGAAGGGGGGACGAGAGGAAGAAGGAAGAAAGAAAGGTAAGACGAGAAGCAAGGAGGAAAACAAAAGAGAAAAATGAGAAGAAAGAGGAGAGAAAGGGGATCTAGGACGAAAGAGGAAGGGTGAGAAGAGAAGACTAGCAGAAGGGGAAGAAGATGAGAGCAAGGAAGGAAGACGAAAGCAGGAGACCAAGACAAGCCAGAAAAGCAAGATGGCAAGCTTGGTGGGAGATTCTAGGCTTGGAGAAAGGTATGACTTGGATCTTCCACAACTTAGAGATGGAAAGGACAAGTAACAAGTAATCGAAAAGAGTTTTTTAGAAGTTTGTTGGAGAAGGCAAGAAAGATCCGGAACCGCTTGCAACCTTGCAAACAAAATATATTAATAATGGAACATTTGTATGGTGAAGGTGATAGATGCCGAGAGCTCCTACTAATTGCAATCCCTAAAGACATAAACACTCAATGCAAATTGATTGGAAGCCTAAGTACTAGATTGTTAGTCTTCAATAAACATAATAATCAAATTGCAATACAAGGGTAGGGTGAAAGAGGTATTACTTCACATAGGATGAAGACACAATGCCAAAAGCCCATCAAATGACCTCCAAAGTCTCAATATTTTATTAACAAAAAGAAGCTTACAAATTCCACCAGAGTTTCTATGCCAAACTCTCCCCCTCTAAAGAGGAGCCAAGCACCTCTATATATGCAAAAACCAAGCCCCAGGGGGGACTTTATGAACTGAAGAGAGAGCCCAGAGTCAACCGAGTTAAACTTGAGCTTGAACCGGAGCTGAATTAGAGTTGAACCGCCAACACACCCAATCAATTCGGTGTCCTTGAATCCTCACGCGAGAGCTCTAAAGGTAGATGAGGAGATTAAGGTTGAGTTACATTTAAAGAGGTGGCTGCCACATGAAGGACGACGCCTCCTTAATTCGCACATGGTAGAACCCACGTGAGAGCTAGCTCACGTCATCCCCTCAATACCTCATTCACTAGCACCTCTCATTTTCAACCATTCGCCACCAACCAATTTAATTCATGAAATCGCATGCTTGAAACGTGGACTGAACTATCTTTGATTGAGAAAGAACTCAAGTTACCTTTCCACATCACCTTCCATGCCAAAGATATGACGTCAATTATCCGCGAGAAGGACCCACACTTATCCACGCGTGAGATTAGAAAAGGGGCGAATAACACAACATGGTTTATTTGTTTGGTACCCAAACCTATCATAAGAGTGACACTTTTATATTTGGGTGATGTCATTTACCACATAAAACTCCAAACGACACTTCCTCCATGTCATTCCACTAATATTTTAATGACTTTTAACTTTTCTAAAAGTTTTGACTTTAGTGCACTTTATCCAATTTTAGCATTTAAATGCTATTCTGATGCTCTGTTAGCTGGATGATGACTTTCAGGATGCTTCAGCCGGCCGAAACAAAGTGAAAGTGACCCTTGGGGTAAAGATGCTGCTTCTGGCTTGAAAATGAGCCCAACCATGCCGAAAACGGACTCCGGATCACATATTTTTTACATTTTGAAATTTTCCAATTAAACCATTAAAAAATGGCTTAAAAAACGGAAAAATTAAATTTTTCTCGGAATCAAACGAAACTCTAGGGGGACCTAGTACATGTTCATACGACTCAATTGGAATGCCTAGCATGTTGAAAAACACTGACATGAAGGATCTAATAACCTCCCAAGGCCAAAACACCAAGACAACTACCCCATCTTTGGAGGTGTGAGTGAAAAACTCAGAAATTATTAGTCGTTTGTTCAACAACCAATAATAACCAAGGGAAAAAACACTCTGGGCTAGTCGGCTTGATGCTTAAGTTCGGGAAGCCGAGCCTTTTATAAAAAATTAAATGCTAGGGCATTTTTTACAATTTTCCCAAGGGGTATGAACATGTATTTACAAAAAACTTCAAACAGACTCCCAGAAAAAGGCTGGCGGACTTCTGAACTCCGATCATGAACAAGTGTACTTGCTCAATACTTTGGCAGCTCACCGAAAAATCCACTAAGTGCAAAATTGGTGGATAACAACGTCCTCCTCCCATGTATAAGTTCTCGAAGGGTTTCTTTACGAACCTTAGCTAATCACTCAAAGAAGACAAGTACAAATTGAAGAATATGATGATAATGAATGAGAAGACTCTCTCCTTCCTCTATATATATGAGAGGTAAGGGATGCCAACAATACAATGTGGGCCCAATCCCTTACAAGCAACACAATGAGGAGTTGTAGGCCAACATAAGTGAAGTCCTCTCTGTTGGGCATGGTTGTCATTGATGTCAAGTCTGAAGGCATTAATGACAAAGGTTGTGGTTGTTGATGACATGGGAACACTAGGTGGTACAAATGACCCATTCTGTGGTTATTTGTTGAAACCACTTAATGATGCTCATGGTTGTGGAGCCCATTACACTTGAAGAAATATTTCTATGGCACCTATGATGTTTGTTGAAGCCCATTATCATGATGAGACCTTGGCGTGTATGGTGTCATTATCATCCTTGGAATATGCAGCCTTGATGGGTTGGGATTTGGTCAAGGCTTGTTGAAGACCTTATGGTAATAAAGAAAACCCTTGTTTCCCCCTTGCTTATGGAAGAAACGAGCAGCCTTTGAACGTGGATGAGACATGGCAACATTGATGTGAATATAAAAGGACAAGTCCTTAAAATATGGATGCATGCTACACCTACTTCTCGATGTGACTTGATGAAGTTTCTATTAAGAGCTATGGCAGTGATGATGTGGCAAAGAAGAATCCACTTTTTAAAGATGACGTGGAGCTTGATTGATTTATTTTGAGCTAAGCAAACTTCAAATATGAAACATGAGATGTCGGCTGGCTAAAAGAAGACTTCAATCAATATTAAAACCAAGTGCAAATACGGCTCCATAAAATACTCCAAAAGATTTTTAAAATTAAAAATTCATTTAAGATAGGTTGGCCCAGTAAAAATCATAGAAAATGTGTATAAATACCAAGTCAACGTTCTCATTTATCAAGATAAGCTGAAATCTTGATTTAGCTGTGAATTGGGTATGCAACAGCTCTAAGGCAGCCGCAGTAACACAAAGTTTAAGTTGATTTTCTATCTGAATTCAGGTATCCCTAAGGAAGTCAGCCGCAGGAGTTATGTGAAGAAGTGTTAGGGTCTACCCTAAACATAGCTGCAGTAGCAGCAATCTGATGTGGAGGCATTTAAATAGACAACCAAGGTACAGTTTAAGTCTAAAAGCCTTCTTGCAGCCCTGAAGCAGACCAAACTCAGACACAAATCAGATCTTTGGCATTTGAAGATCATCTCAGTATTGAAGCTCTGTAACCCAGATAAAAGGTAGCAACAAAATATGTCAATCAGAGGATTGAAGACAAGCAAGTTAAAGTTCTTGTAACAAGTTTTGAAAATGTGTAAAGTGCAATATACCTCAGGTCTAATTATATATATCAAGCCACTTTGAGATTTGTCTTGAGACATATTGAAGCTGCCAAAGTGAAGAAGACAGGAACAGTCGAGTTGTTTCCACAGTAACCTAAGATTTGACAAGTTACAACCTAGACATGAAGTTGAATTTTTTAATGCTACGGTGATTGATTGTACAACAGTTGTGATAATAATTGAGGAGTGCAGTAGTGGAAGAGTGATACATATCCATCCTTACCTTTGGTGGTTGACCTCTTGATGATGATCAACACTGTATTAAGATGAGTTGGAGGTATTGAGGAGACCTTTGATGATTTTGCATGAGTCTTTAGCAGCAGTTTGAGGAGGCTGATGAGCAGAAGTAATGAGCAGCAGTTGATTGAGTTGGGATTGTAGACAGAGTGGTTTCGGATTGGCATCAGATTTGGAAGCAGTGTCTTGTGCACCTTGAGGTTTGGATACCTCAAGAGTCAACCCTTCTTAGTTGGAGCTGGGCCTTGTTGTTAGAGTTGGTGCTCTTTAGTCAGTTGGTGCTGATGTAATCGCGAAGATTGAAGTCTTCCATATAGTAAATAAAGTTTACTATACTTGTCTTGTGATGTGTCTTTTGTTATGATCTATGTTGATGGCATGCTTATGTAGATTTGTGACATGTGTTGATTAGTTGATGAATGATAGTGTACTTGGTGGTGTAATGCAAATGATGAACTCTGTCTAACATTTTGAGAAGTGAAAATCGCTGGAGGTGTTAGCACGCTGATTCACCCCCTTCTCTTAATGTGTCATTGTGTCCGCTACTCTCCACTCCAAAGTACAGATGTCATGCTCCAAGGTGATTTCATACACAATAAGGGCTCCAAGATGATGTGTAGCTACACAAGGTAAGTGCACGTCTCTGTCACAAGCCTCAACTGACTCCATCCATTTTCCTAATAAGCAATGTACTCCACTGGTTCAACTACCCTTGCAAGAACACTGTCGCAACCTAGGTGTCCTTGAACAACTCCAACCCTCCGAACAGGAATCCAAGCAACCCCATGCCATCCAGGGCCTGATGCCCTCCTTCAAGATGCACAATGTTCCTTCCAAGTAGGGCATACTCCAGGCAAGTGATTCTCCATGTGGCAATCATGAAGGGCATCCACCAAACTATCAAGAGAATTCCAACGCCGAAGGGAATAATACCAAGCTGTTATCTATTTGAGGTTGAGCAAACTATCTCTCTCATGCTAATCCATCACAGTCCATCTCCTATGCTCCAATCTCATGAAGCACCCCAAACATGGTGTAAACACTTTCAAAGTAACACCAAAAGCTAACATAAGAGTCAATGTAGCTTGTACTCTCATTTATGTGTTGTTTTCAAAAAAATAATGCAAGTTATTCTTATGCTTCTCTTTTCCATTGCTGGTGCAATTTGTTTTCTGCTATTGTTATATGCATTTTACAACAAAATTTCTGTATTTTCGGCGTATATTTTTCTTGTGTTGAAATAGTGGGAATGTTTTGTCATCTCTCTTTCACATTGTCCTTCAGTTTGACTGACTTTTCCATGTCGAGCAATATAGAATGTTTTGTGATTCTTTGATAATTCTATTGACTAAAATAATATATCATGAAATTGTCCATCAAAAATTGGTTTGCAGGTATCTTGTAACACATGTAAGAAGCCAATCAAAGCTAGCCAGTATGCAGCACATTCAGGTTTGTTCTTCTCAGTCAGGATCCTTCTTATTGATGATCGAGCATGCTCAATGCAATGCTCATGGATATATGATTTAATATTAAGGAATAAACAATATCACCATTAGGGTGTTTGTGGTTGACAAGTATCGACATTCTTGGTTTTTGGGAATACTGAATAATCCATGAGTATTTTCAATGCTGTGATAGCTAAAGATCCTAGCATGTTACATGTGACCTTTTGATAAGGGAAGGACTGCTGAGAATGATCTGGATTGGAAAAATTAACTATGTTCTTCGTTGGCAGCATTCAGTGACATGCTTTTCAGTTGTCATCATTCCAAGAAATGTGGACAGTTTAGCATAAATAGATGAGGCTTTTTCTTGCCAGTTTTTGTCAACAGAAGTGCCAGTGATCACACATTAATGTTCTTTGGTACAGAAAGTAGAACTTAAGATCCAACTTTAATGGAATATTAGAACTAAAAAGCAATTCGTGAAAAGCAAATTAAAAAAAGCTCAAGAAAAGGGATTCTAACTGAAGAGATAGGGAGTTTTGGATCTTAGGGCATGCGATGTTTCCTTTAAGTTCATTTAGAAGAACAAGAAATTAAGGTAGCTAATTTCCTTGGGCAGTGCCAAATCCCAGTAGAAACTATAAGAACTAAATGATAGTAATTACCCTAAAGGACAGCCCTGCAATAAACCTTCCGCTGGAGAAGAATTGAGTACTCATCCAGGACATACTCCCAACCTTTCCTTGCAAAGTGAATCCCAGAATTTTTTTTTATTGTCTCAGAGTGCTGGCATAGTGGGAAAATATAATCCCTTTTTGCTTTGTTGATGTAAATACTTTTCTGTAAATATAAGATGTATTTTTCAAGGAAAATAAGTAGCTAATTTCAGAATGTCTCAATGCTGCAAAATTTCTTCACATGAATATAATTTTTTTAGAGATTGGCTTAGGCATGAATCAATCTTTTCAAGCTTTATACCTAAGTCACCTGACACGAGGACATGGGACATGGGGATTCGAGTGTCCGACACGGACACGATGACCCCCAGAATCAGGACACGTTATATATATATATATTGTTGAAATACTAAGAAGGGGGGGGGGTGAATCAATATTTGTACCATTTAAAAATTTAATCAAGACTCAAGAGCAAGTTGCTAATCACCAATCATAGCATATCATCAATGTACTAAAAAATAAGATGCACAGTACACAATGTTTTTGACGTGGAAACCCAAGTTCTGGGGGTAAAACCACAAAAGCCTTTTTAAAATAAATTTGACCCAACAATAACTGGGGTAAACAAATTTAATACAACTTTACTAGCTACAACTGGAAGGGGCTACAACCCCTAGGCTTCGTCAGCTACAACTGACAAGATGCTACAATAGCTTAACCCACGATATTGTGAGCCCTAGCACCACCCTACCACCTTGAAGAAAAAGACTGTTGAACCTGTGGACCTGTTAAACCAATCACTGAATCTGCTACTGATAACCTCTTGTAATATCCCAAATTGATATTTTCTTGTTTATGTGTATACTGTAGATGGCTAATAGACTTACTCCTTAATCAAATAGGAAGGCAAACTCCGAACTTTGCATGCATGCAGTTGCATGCAAATATGTGCCCTAGAAAAATATCGAGATGCTATAAAATAGGAGAAATCAATGCATGTACATACCAGTATATAGATCAGCTGATGGTGAAGAGACTGGTCCTAGCATGCAAGGATTCTGCCGGAGGAATAATGAGATACACCAAATCGTCCTCCACAGGTGAATGCACCCTCCTCTCAAACTATATAAGCTCCAGAATAATAAATAAGCTGCTGCTGGAAGCCTGGATGATGTGCACTAGGGTTATAATACCCCTCTGATGATGATGGAAGCAACATGCGGAAGTTCTGAACCCTGTAGGTAGGAAAACAGATTGCTTTGTCTCTAATCACGGTGACATGGTGTGACGGTGAAACCCTCTGGCTGGATGAATAATCAACCTCCCGGAATAACTGCTGAATGTAACCTAATGATGAACTAGTGCTGAACCTGGATGATCCAACCTGATGATGAACTAGGGCAGATAGATTTCGCTGCCGAAATACACCAGTTAGCTGAGCATGCGCTCAACCCCAACTTAGCTCGCCGAGCTCTCCAATTCGACTCCACAAATCAATTATCCCATAAGTGACTTCTCCATTCACTTTATCTTTCTTTTATAACTCTCAACTGCGAATTTCGAAAACCCCAACTTTTGACATAATTAGGTCACTTGATCTTCTAATTTGCAGTTGACTTGCATGCATGCGCATGGAGACTTAATCGGGTGCATGCATCATTAAATAATGCCCGGATGTCATGCATGCAGGTGGCCTTTGGCTCTAGGGGTCCTCTTCGACCCAATGGTGATATAATATTGATGCCCTAGATATTCTATATATGGCATCAGTCTTCGGCTGATTCCTTGACTGCCAGTACCTGCTCGAACCTATAGGAATCACATAGGTTAGCGGGTTGGTCCTCAATGCCTAAGCAGAAGAAGACATTACACCTCTGCTCTCTGATTACTGCCAAGCCATCCCTTCAAGTTATTTCACTGTCATACACTGTTCATGTACATCAAGTACACCACACTCATTGAACACGCGATTCTTCTATGAACATCAAACATTCATCATCATTAGGTATTCATCCTCATCATCATATTTACGTCATCATCTCAGTGTGCATCATGCATGCATCATCAACACCAAGTGTACATCATAGTTCATAGAAGAATGTCATCACACCATGGCATCCATGTACATCATAGAGTATAGGAGAGCATCATAGCATGTGTCAAGGAGTGCATCATCATATATATCATACATCAATATACCACATTACACTTGCATATCACTGAATATTCAGAAACTTGTACACTTTTTCACTTCCACACATGTATATTGTACTGTATTTTCATATACTTCTGTTCACACATTAGTACATATACTTGTACACATATCACATACTGTTCACATTACGTGTACATATTGTATAGTCCATCACTTCACACATTATAGTTCATACATACCTTGTAGAAGATCCCAACCAAACCTTAGGATTTAATCACTGGTGAAATGGCTTCATAAACTTCAGGACTGTTTGTACACTTGTAGAAGACTTGGGTCTGTTTGACCCAAGAAACTCACTGTAACAGGCTTGGCTCTAATGGCAAGGAGGGCAGCAATAAAAACATTCAAACCACTGTCAAACTTTGACTGTTCAGACTTCAAATGTAGCAGTTTTGCATCAACCTTCAACCTTAGACTGTTCCTTTTCCAGAACTCGGGCTATGTGAAAAAGAGGACTGTTTTACTCTTTTCATCTCCTAAAACTCGGATCCTGCTCTACAAAAGAAAATTGAACTTTGTGGAAACTTGCTGCTAGATAAACCCACAAAAATCTCAGTCCATAACCCAAAAAAAATCAGTTCTGTAAATTCGGATCTGTGGTTGTCTGCTCCAAAATATGTCTCTGTAAATTTCGGGTCTGCTACCCCTGCTGCTGTTAGACCAGCGAAAATCACAGTAAAAAACAGTCCATTCGTTGATATGTTAAGTGACCAAAGGTAAGTGTATTAATACACGTTGAGGGAGAGTATTTAGGGGCCGACCTTATGAGGAAGATACTTTTCATTTTATTAATTACAAACATGGTTTTAATTCATTATTTAATGGGGCTGACCTTTAAAGGGAGGTCTAGTGTGGTAAGTGTTAAATTCTTTTTAATATTTAGTGGGTTCAACGTTCGAGTATAGAAGGATTTAAATACATTATTATATTTAATTGTTTTATCATATTTCCATTTCAAGGGTTCAACGTTGGAGTAGTAATGATAGTAAACTTCTCAAGTATTAATTAATATTTTATTAATTATTAAAACATTCAATCATTTAGGGATTAATTAATATTTTAATTCTTTTTCTTGTTATACACTTTGTTTTTAGGGTGGGTGTGTTCTCTTAGCCACCAAATGTAAGGGTGTCCTCTACTCATCAAGGGGTCTGTTGCCCACCTATTTCGACTAGGTGGCAACCTCATGTACATTGAAGATGTACATTCTGTGCAGTTTGTACCATGGAAAATCCTTGGGATTTTTCACTTAGCAGGGCATTTTTGCCATTTTTTCACGAAATTTTCGCTCCCCTGCGTGGGATAATTAATGTAATTTTGTACTAGCATGGGTCATTCCTATCAAGGATGTCACCATGGACTTTATTATAAGGGAAGTCCTCTTCATCGAGTGTTTTTTTTCCCAATTAATTAATTTTGTTTATTTAACAATTTTAATTAGTTGGGGCTTTCACTCACAAATCCTCCAAAGTAGTAGTGATTTGGTGTTCTAATAATCTAGCCCATGGGGTGGCTAAGGGCTTAAAATGTTGTTTATGACCATGCTAGACATCCCCCTATAATTTTGCTGAATTTTGTTAGGTGTAGATAGTTTAAAAAAAAAAATTAATTAACCTCACTGTTAGGGGATTAATTAATTAAATTTTGATGTAATAAGGCAATTACCTGGTCCTTGACATTGTGTAATAGGGGTATGAGTGCAAAAAAGAAATGCCATGACACCCCCTAAGTCATAGGATCAAGTCTCATGTCATTGGGACATGTGGTTAGGATTTTAGCCCACTTTTAGTCAGTCAGGTGCTATTTTCCAGGAAAATTAAAGTTATTTCTTAAAGTAAAAAAATACCAAAATATTTATTTTGGATAAAAAGCCTAAATAAAGGCCAATTTAAATTATATTGGGGGTTTGCTATGCCAAATCAAACATATTTCAAGTATAAACCGCCCTCCCCCCCCAAGTCCAAAAATTAATAAAGGAGGGCCAAAATAGAATTAAAACCCATTTTTTTGCCATGTTTGGCCAAAAAACGGATTTAGAAAAAATAAGTCAAACCTCAATGGAATACAAGAGGTTTTGGGCCACTTGTTTTGGGAGCTCTTGGTTTTTTATTTCAACTATCCTCCTCTCATTTTCTCATCATTCTTTGGAGCATGGTTATGCTGCCAAATACTCTCTCTTCTCCCTCTCTTCTCTATTATTTTCTCTCAAGTTTTCATAGCCTTTGTCTATTGTAATGTTGTTGCCCTATTGGGGTTTATAATACATCAATCTTTGGAGGGTACATTTGTTGGTGCATCCATTTTGTGGCTTGAAGAGTGAGGTAACTGTTTATGGTTGGTTATTGTTGCATTATTTATTATAGAAGCTCTCCACAAAGGTTTTGTAGAGAGACCTGTAGGTAGAAGTTTTTCTATTTGCACTTGTGATTAACATTGTAAGATATTGCAAAGGTTTTTGCATGATTTATGGTGTTCTCATCTCTATGTGTGAGTTTTGCAGCTTTAACTAAACTCTTTGTAGGGATCTAAGCTTGTAAAAGTTCTCCCTCCAAGGCCCTAATCTCTCATCTTGTTTTCTGTTTTAGGAACTAGTATTTTTGCTATTGTTTAGTAGCAAAATCTAGTTTTCTTTAATAGATCCATGTTATATTTTTATTATATATTTCAGATCTGATTTCTTACTGTGTTTTAGGTGGCTGGAAATGCAATTTTCAGCCCTCTAATATTCAATTTTCTGATATTTTAAAACCCATATTTTTACTGTAAAATTATTGTATTTTTATGCTAATATTTTCTAACTTCCTTTTGAGTTTCCTATCATTTTCCAGCAAACAAACTGGTTTTTAGCATGTTTTACAGTTTACAAGGGGAATTTCTGCCCAAATGAGATAAAAAACACCTCAACTTGCAACCGGTTTCAAAAGGGTTCAAACTCTTTATTTTCTTACTCTATTTTCTAGCCATTTGTAAGCCCCGAGAGAGTCTTTTTGTGGGCATTTTTC
This sequence comes from Pseudotsuga menziesii, assembly GCA_001517045.1. Taxonomy (NCBI): domain Eukaryota; kingdom Viridiplantae; phylum Streptophyta; class Pinopsida; order Pinales; family Pinaceae; genus Pseudotsuga; species Pseudotsuga menziesii. Next base: position 19,135 of record LPNX010172503.1, read on the forward strand.
TAAGAGTTTTCCGAAAGTAATTTGTAATATATTGTAAGTAGATTAGGAAGTAGATTACTAGTTGTTGCTTTATTTCAAGTAGATCTAGTATTTTTTCAAGTTTTTACCCAACTGCTCCTTTAAGGAGATTGATGTGTGGTTGGTATATTTTGCTTAGTTTAGTTTATTTCCAAGCATTTCTTTTCAAGCAATCATTTAGTTTAGATCTTTCCCTTTAAGCATTTCATTTCTTTTTGCTCCAAGTATCTCAGATACCGGCATCTCCCATAAGGGATAAAGCACTGATGAGACTTGTTGAGCCTTGTATTTTTGTATTTACTATATAAAGTAATTTACAACTTAAGTCAATCTGTGTATCCTATGCCCTCTGTTATCTCCCTTTAGGGAACTCAGATCAAGGCTATGAAAAGCGGAAGGGTTTAGGGGCTTAGGACTTTAATTAACTCACATTTACTTTCTGTCTTTTAAAGTTGGAATAAATCATTTGCTTAGCGCCTCCTCCTCTTACTCTGTCACTGCCCTTCGGGGTCTTCAAGGGAACGACGAGGGGTTGAGTGAGTTTATTTTAATAGGCATCCACTTCCATATTGTTCTCTTCAACTAAAAATGAGTGACCTTGGAAGCTATACGGGGGGTGAGAGACCGTTGGGGGTCTCACGACGTTTGCATCCTCCCTTGTTGAGCATCGGGCACTTGGGGTTTGACCTGAGAGCTACGGGTGGACTTGTTTCCACTTCGTTGAGCTCACCAACACTCCCTCTTTGACTTGAAGGAGAGTCACACAACCGAATCTAAAACTTAATCAAAGACCCCCTGCCCCCCCCCAAAAAAAGAAAAACAAAAAAAACTCTAATAATAATTTATTAAAATGAACCAAGAGACATTTCAAAACGTCCCACCAACATTTGCTTACTGTTTTTAGTTCAAGTTGCCTTGTTGTTCAAGGTTCCCTTTTCTAAGCAATTTTCAAATACTTGCATTGCTGTTCAAGGCTTTGTTTTACAAGCACTTTCATATTTCAGTTTATTGCAAGCACCTTCTTTCAAGCATCTAATCTCACTGGGTGGAATCTTTAAATCTATTGGGTAATAATCACACTATTAATAACTTGTAGATCTTGCATACATAATTTGATTGTTTTTCTTCAAGCGTTTTGGGTAGTTTTTAATAATTGTTCCATTTATTCGTTTGTCTATAAGCATTTGATTTAACCATGAAATATTATTCATATTGTATAATCCTACTTCTATTGTAAATCTTGTTTAGTTTAGACAACACTTAAACTGTGGATAAATCAATCTAGTTTAATTTATGTGAAGCTGTAACTCATTTATTTTGACTCCATTTGTTAATAGGCACTGGTCTTGCTATATCTCAGGATTTGCTTGTCATTGAATGAAATATCTGCATTTGCATGTTGCTTGTCATTCTTGGGATAGTATACATTCTTAGCCTTACAACCTTAATAAAAGATCCCTTTAACTAATAGTTAATAAGCTTAGGAATAACTTCCTGTAGGGACTACCCCCTGTTGCCGCCTAATTCACACTTTAAGACGCAGGAAAGTCACAACCTGCTATGTGTGTCCTTGGGGGCAAGTGAGAGCTGGGGACCATTGTCACCACAGTCCACAACTCCTCCGTTTAGGCAAGATCCCAACAGAGCCAAGGGGGGTAGTCCCTACGGAAAGACTAAGTTCCAGTTTTATTAGTTAAATACAGATTAACTAAAGGGATCTTTTATTAAGACTAAGGCTAAGACTTTATAATATCTAAGGAATGACAAGCAGCATGCAAATGCACAGATTTCCTTTAATGACAAGCAGACCTTGAGATAAATAAAGACCAGTGCCTATTACAAATGGAGTCTAAAGGTGGATTACAACTTTATAAACTTACAAATAAATTTGAGATTTAAGTTATAATTAAACTACAGCTCAGGTGTTGTATAATGAGATGAATGAATGATACAATTATAAACAATAAGGAACCAAGATTTTAAGCAATATACAGATGATTTATCAATATAAACAAATGAACAAGATTTACAAGATAGCAGAAAAGTGCTTTAAGTGAAAATTATTAAACCAACAGTAAATTAAAAAAGAAAGACTTTTAAGTTAAATTACTTGAAGCTGTTAATGAAGGTTAAGCATTCACCACATGAACAATTGCAAAGCTGAAAGTAAATACTTGTAATTGAAAAGTGAAAAGCTTGCAAATAAAATAAGAGTGAAAGTGCTTGTAGTAAAACCTTGAACAGCAAGGCAAAGATAAAAATGGACCAAAGTTTGTAGGACGTTTTGCAATGCTTCTTGGTTCATTTTAGTAAATTTTATTAGAGTTTTTCCTCTTGAAATTTAGTTTTAGAATTGGTGGTGTGACTACCCTAATTTAGTACTTCTCAAGTCAAAGAGGGAGTGCTGTTGCGCTCAACAAAGTGGGAACAAAGCCCACCCGTAGCTCACAGGTCAAACCCCAATGGCCTGGTGCTCAACAAGGAGGACGTCAAAGCGCCTAGAGACCCCCCACGGTCTACTACCCCAAGTCGCCTCCGAGGTCACTGTTTTTAATTAACTCAAAAAATAACAAGATGGATGCCTATTAAACTAGGACTTCTCTATCCCCTGTCATATCTCGCGAGTACCCCGAAGGGTGATAACCGAGTAGAGGAGTAGGAAATAAAGAGGTTTTTGTTGGTAAATTTTAGGGGTTAATTTTAAGTCTTGGGTGATTAAGATGCAATGTAAATTTTAAGTTATCAACAAGATCACCAAGCGATATCCCTTATGGGAGGTGCTGGTATTTGATCTTGGACTGAAAATTTAAATGTGAAGATTGTAGCAGGAAAATAAAAATGTTGCTTTAATTACCTAAGCCCCCACTTCTCCTGTTTTTCGTATCCAACTTGAAGTCCCTAAAGGGAGATGACAAGTGGATAGAGGATACACAGGATATATGAGTTGTATGGTTACTTCCTTTAACAGAATATTAAAGATACTGAAACTTGGAAGAAAACTGTAAAAGTAAAGCCTAACCGCACAGCAATCTCTGTGACAGAGATGGTGGTCTGTTACAGAGATAGGTGGATAGAAATGAAACTGATTATACTAACCTCACAGCAATCTTTGTGACAGAGATGGTGGTCTGTCACAAAGATAGGTAGGTGAAATAAAACTGAATGCTTAAGCTAACCTCACAACAATCTCTGTTACAGAGATGGTGGTCTGTAACAGAGATAGGTGGGTGAATGAATAAAACAGTAAACTAAATAAAACAGTAAACTAAAAGCAACTGAATAAAATAGTAAACTAACCTTACTTCAATCTTTGTGACAGAGATGGTAGTCTGTCACAAAGATAGGTGGGTAAATGGAAATAGAACTAGTGATCTACTTTACTTCCTAATTTATTTACATATGTGTTACAAGAGCTTATAAAACTTTGCGGAATACCCCAAGAGAAACTCTCGTTGGGGTTTACAATAATCAGAAAATGAGAGAGAGAGGTGAGGGTTTTAACCCCCTTTTGAACCGGTTGAAAGTTGAGGTAATTCTGGGCCTATTTGGGTAGCACCTCCCCTTCACCTGTGTAAAATCTGTCACAAACCAGCAAGGTTTACTTGCTGGAAATCACAGAAAACTCAAAGAATTTGTTAGAAAACGTTAGTACCAAAAAATCACTATATTACAGTAAAAAATCTGAGTGAACATATAAAAGAAATATGAAGTTTAGAGGGCTGAAAACAGAGTTTCCAGCAACGTAAATGATGCTCAAATTGCAGAAATAAAAGCCTATACTAATATACTAAGGATTGGGGCCTTAAAACCAAGGTTTTTATCACTATACAGTGATAAAAACTGAGTTTTAAAACCCTTGTAACAGAAAGTGCGAAAATGAAAACAGAAATATAAATGGCTGGAAATGACTGTTTTTTAAGGTGAAAACAATATATAAATAGCAGAATTTAAAGCCTATACTGACATACTAAGGGTTGGGGCTTTAAAAACAAGGTTTTTATCACTATACAGTGATAAAAACTGAGTTTTAAAACCCTTTTTTCCAAAAGTGCAAAAATAAAATCAGAGTTTTTAAACCAATGGAAAAAGCTCCTTTGCTCTAGATCCCTGCAAATAAACTTATAAGAGCTGCACAATGTAAACCAAGAGGTGAGCACAATAATCAATTCTACAAAATACTTTGTAAAATTTTACTAATCTACTCACAAATGCAGATAGAAATACTTCTATCTACAAGTCTTTCCACAAAATACTTTGTGGAGAGCTATCTAAGTAAATACAAGTACAAATCAAATAAATAAACAACAGGTTACCTCACAAAGAAACATGGAATGTAGAAGAGACACCAAGACTTCCTCCTCCAAAGATTACTTGATTGAAATGGCCCAACTAGGGCAAGAAGATTACAATGGCTCAAGAGCTTGAGAGAATAGTGGAGAAATATTCCGGCAGCATAACAATAGCATGAGAGATCATGTCAAATGAGGGAGTGAGACCCTCATTATATAGTTGAGGAAGACCCCAACCCCTTGAAGATCAATGGCTGAGATTAGATCTAGATCTAGGTTAAATCTCCACCACTAGATCTAGGTTTTTGACTTTTTATTCCTCTCAATCAATCTCCACCCTTAGATTATTTTTTAATCAATGGCTAGGGTGCTTGATCCATGTCTTCACATTTTCCACCCTTAAATCTAGGGTTTTGACTAAAAATCCACCCTTAGATCTCTTTTGAGGTTAAAAAACGTGGGCCCTCCTCCAAATATGGCTGGACGCCTCCAAATGTGGCTTTGACTTTACCAAATCTAGCGCCCTCCTCTTATTGTGGCGCCCTTTTTAGTTGTGACGTCCTCCATTTTATGCTAGCGCCCTTCCTTTATGCCTTAGCGCCCTTCTAAATAGATGTAGCGCCTCTCTATTGGGCTAGCGCCCCCTCTAAATGTAGTGTGGGCCCTTTTTAGTGGCTAGCGCCCTCTTCTAATTGGTGGAGTTTCTTCATGATGGTAGTGCCCCCTTTAAAATAGCCTTTTTTTTACCTTGACGCCCCCTCTAGAGTGGGTTTAAACCATCTTTAAACTTAGCTTGGGGTTTAGCCATTAGTTCCCAAATAAATATTTATCCTTTAGATTTAGGATAAAACTCAAAATTCATTTTTATTTAATTTTTACAATTAAATTTTAAAATTTCCCAATTTTTAACTTAGGAAAAATTAAAAATAATTTCAAAAATTAATATCTTGGCCATGGGGGGGTGGAAAAATTTGGAATAAATTTTCCTAGGCTTAACAACCCCCAAACAAAATTACCATGGCATTATTTGATTTTTTCCTTCAAAATCAAATAATGTGAATTTTTGACTTAGGGAAATTAATTAATTCCCTAGGAAAAATAGATCTTGCTTAGACAAAAATGGTCTATCTCCTCAACCACTCATCAGAAAGACATGGGACTCGAAGCAACGGCTTAGGGGGTTTCATAGCAATTTTACCTTGCATTCATAGCCCCTATTACAAAATGCCATACTTGAGCAATTACATTATTACATCAAAATTGAGTTAATTAACCACCAAGGGGTGAAGTTAATTAATTGGAAAAATTAACAAAAATACAATAACATAACGAAACTCCGCAAGACTCTATACAAATGTCTAGCATGGTCATGAATCATTTTTGAAGCCTTAGCCACCTCATGGACTTAACTGGTAGAACGCCCGTCACCACTTTGGAGGATTTTGAGTGAAAAACCAAACCGATTAAACTCGTTTATTCAACAAGATCAATTGGAAAGGGAAAAAACACTCGATGAGGGGACTTCCCTAACAACCAGTTCCATGGTGTAGCATCCATATCATATGACCCATACTAGCACATATAATTACATTAATTTTCCCACGCATGGGAGCGGACATTTCGTTTTACAAAGGGGCAATTGCCCTGCAGAAGTGAAAAATCCTTAGATTTTTCCAAGGTACAATTTGTACAACTATGTACATCTTCATGTACATGGAGTTGCCACCTAGTCGAAATAGGTGGGCAACACCCCCTTTGGCTCTGTTGGGATTTGGCCTAAACGAAGGAGTTGGTAGACTGTGGTGACAGTGGTCCCTAGCTCTAACTTGCCCCTAAGGACACACAAAGCAGATTGGAGACTTCCCTATGTCATAAAGTGTGTATTAGGCGGCCATAGGGTCATCAAATAAGGGCTTTGTGTAAAAGGCATGGGTTAAGAGGGCACATTAGTGTTTTAGGGGCAAGGCAAACAACATAGGGTAGAATGTAGGCTTAGGGACCAAGGGTAAGGGTTTTAGGGTATTTTGTTAGGTCAACAAATTTACCACAAGTTTCATAGTCATGACCATTAATGTGTGGGGGTGCCTAGACTTCTTCTACGGTATAATGACCTCAACAAAACACAAAGGACCACTGAAAGGGTCATTTGAGACTCTTGCAACTTGTTCAACCCACCAAGGACACATTCTAGGGTAATAGGGCAAGGTTGTGGTGCTGGGGAACCAAAGAAACAATTGGGGAACCATAAAAACAACTTAGGGGTACTTAAACACGCTAAAGGGTGTACAGGGCTTTTGGCATTGTTCCAAGGGCTCCAAGGGCTTCAGAGTTGGGTTTGGACAATGTCAAAAGGTCTCCTTTGATATTGACTGACTTCTGACCCTCAGGGGCTCCTCAAGGAGCACCAAGGCACACCGATACACACTTGTTGGCATCAATGCCAATTTAGTCAACATATATATATATATATATATATAAATATTTTAAAAATTATATATATTAAAAATATAGACATAGATTAAATTTTTTACAAATATTCAATAGAAATCAGAATCAATGCACATTTAGCATTAGTAATTACACATTTACAAATCAAATCAGTAATCACAATCATATTATGAGACACATAGATAATTTGTGATACTCATGATAGTCATAGATCAAGATGTCAATACTCAGGAGTTAGAACCGGTGTTACCAACATCGGCCGAGAAATAGCCGATGTCCGAGAAATCGCGAGTTTTTCAGCTCCGCGATTTTTCCTAAAAAAATTGCCTAAAAAATCGGGGTGATTTTTTCTTGAGATATTGGCGATTTTTTCTTGATTTTTTTTTCGATTTATCTTGAGATATTGCCGATTTTTTCGGGGTGATTTTTTTCATGAGATATTGCCGATTTTTTCCCTATTTTATCACGAGATATTCCTGATTTTTTCCTGATTTTTTCTAAAGGTTGAAAATGAATATTTTTGTATTTTTTTAAGTTTGCCTATTTATTGCCGATGTTTGACAATGTGTTGCCGAGATATCCTGAAACGATGTTTCCTGGACCCTACTGATTTTTTCGCTGCGCCAATGTTTGCAACACTGGTCAGAACCATATTTCTAATTAAAATTTTCTGAGTTTGAAATTTTGCTTGAAAAGAAAATTTCTGAATTGTTTAAATTTTCGAAACAGAACTTCATGTGTTTCAGTTCAGTCAAATTTTGATTAAAATTTGTGCATAGAAGGGCTTGGGCATTAAACTATGCAGAGAAGCCAAAAGGCTTGAAATTGGGGTGGGGTTCTTCAAAAGCTTTCGTGGTATCAGAGCACAGTTAAAATTTCAGAATTTGAACATTCAGAAAAACAGGGGTTTGTGGAGAGATATTCTTGAACAGGTTGCTTGGAAGTTACAGGTTGTAGCCATGGTGTTTGGTCTTAGAGTTGAAGACAGGTTGAATGGGGCTACAAATTTTAGCCCATGGAAAGCTAGAATAAATTTGATACTTGAAGAAAATGAACTATGGGATATAGTTCACAGTACAACTACTAATCTTGTAGTAGTACTTGTTGATGCAACTGATAAGGCTGCTTTCATGAAGAGGGATGTAAAGGCAAGAAGGATTATGCTTGATGTCGTGAAGGATCATATAATCCCTCACATATCAACAAAAGATCATGCTTTTCAATGTGGACATCTTTAACCAATCTTTACTAGAGTTTGAATGAAAATAGGAAGATGGTGTTGAGGGAGAAGTTGAAGCATGTTCACATGAGCAAAGGGAAGGCATGGCTTTCTATCTTACCAAGATCACATAGGCAAGAGCTTGCAGCTGTAGGTGAGGTGATAGGGAATGCTGAGATGGTGTGTTCAGCATTAAATGGTGTGACTCAGCAGTGGACCGTGTTTGTGCAGACTATCTGTTGGAATATAATCCGTCGGGATTATATTTTGTAAATAAATAAAGAAAACTGAATAGTTGTGTAGGAAGCTGAAAAGGTTGGTTGGAAGTTGAACCGACATATGAATTGTATAAATGTATGCATTAGCAATGGAATAAGATGAATCGGGAGTTATTATCCAACAGTGGTATCAGAGCACCACCTGCCATAACTCCTGCTGTTAAGTTTCAGTCCTGGCATTCTGCCTGCCAGACCTTCGTTCTGCCAATTCGTTTCAGGCTGCTTGCTCCGTCAGTTTGCCAGTCGCATTCATTGTATGCGTTATGGTCCCAGACCTGCATTTGAGATGTATTTGTTGCCGTAATATTGTATCCATTCGGTCCTTTTGTGCTTGCTTACTTGTCTGTCCGTTGCCAGATTGCCTTTGGCGTTACTCCTCCAGAATATAGCCTGTTCTATGCTGCTGCACACTCTCAGAATTACTCTACGTTCTTTGTGACTGTCAAAACCCTAAATCGTGACCTCCGTTCTGCGCTCTGTTAATTTGTTTCAGGCTGACTGCAATTTGTTAGAATGCCTCTGTGTTTCTCCTATGTCCCAGGGGTCATAATCTGGTGCGTTATTCTGCAACGAGTCTAATTTGAGCCGTTGTATGTATAGAGACTCCATATACCTTCGATCCATCGCGAGGAGTATGCTTGTATCACAATAGTTAATATTTGGAGTCGTAATAATATTGTGCGCTACAAATTTTGAGTGTGAGCTGCCTTCCATAGGTAAAATCGGTCCTCATCATCGTATTTACGTTGGTGAGGCACTCTAGGCGCATGAGATCGGCCAATAGTATGGTAATTTCTGAGACGGGATCTCTGCAGGCTCTTGGCGAAACCTAATATATTTTGCATAGATAAAAGCGATGAAGAAATTTTGGGGCGAGAATACGGTACTGGTGCAGCCGAGAGAAATAGAGTTGCAGCCATTCGTTGATTCGAAACCCTAATACAAATACACAAGATATCGAGCCGGTGGTTCAGCCCACGTGAAAGTGAATTGCTGCGATTTCCTCCCAAGATAACTGAAATTGCTAAGTATCCACTCTAAGGTTGAAGGTTGCGAATTCCTTGTGAGCGTGGAGGTAAAACTTTGTGTTGAATTACTTGTGACCGTTGGGAATACAAAAACCCTAAATTAACCCTAGATTTTTGTTTGAAGTCTATGGTTGGTTGCTGTGTATTGATGAATTGTGACTGCTATTTGATGAATCGTGACTGCTATCGTGAATCGTGACTGTATGCTGCACTTCACATCCATTTGAAGATTAAAGCTGCGTTGTTGAAAAGGAGAATTAGTGCTTTGAAGACTCCCTCATCAAGTTTGAACGTGAAGATCAAGTTTGAACATGGAGCTGCCTGCGTGGAGCTGTCTGCAGACTGTATTCAACTGCGTGGAGCTACGTGGAGCTGCCTGCATCTTGAGTATTAATTGTGACCATATGAGATATTGTATGAGCCCGTGATTTTGATGAGCCGTGGCTACTGTATATTTTATATGCATTGAGGGCCATCAGCCACATTTTCTCACATCTGCTTGGAAATATTGAAGTAGATTATGAGGAGATGAAACATATTGAGTGTATGTTGCAAAGCTGAACACTGCTGCGAGCTACCTTGTCCCGTCAGAGTTGGGGTCTATCTCTTCTCTGTAGAGTGTTGTGACTTCATCAAAGATACAACCTTCCATTGAAGAGTCCACGTTGTGCTACTACAAACAAGTCTGTTGCAAGATATTTTGTTGATGTATTATTGTATTTGAAATGTAATTTTCATGTAATAGCACTCTAGAATTAATGATATAGAGCTATTGGATTATTTTGATAAGCTGCAAAATTATTTGTATAGGCTGTAGAATCATATTGTAATTTGTAAAGGAGCAGGAATCTAAACCTACATCCCATATATTTTTCCAAGTATTCTGTAAGTTGCAAGTTCCAGATTGAAGATGCACAATTTTGCATCTATTGTTGGTGATGTCCTCACTGGCAAGGAAACATATCCAAAATGGTCTAGAAAGATCAAGAAATCAAGCGAGCCTGTTGAAGAATCCCTTTACTTTGTTCAGAAAACAAAGAATCGGTCCAAAGACCCTTCCAAGGGAGATTGCAGCAAGAGAGGACGAGGAAGAAGAAATTTCAAAGGCAGAGGGGGCAGAAACAACTCCAACAAAAGATCAGATTTGCAGTGCAAGCGTTGTGGAAAGACTGGACACACATCAGATCAGTGTTGGGCTTCGTGGGACTCCATCAAAGATTGACATAACCAGAAGAAAGATGACAGTAAAAACCAAGATGCTAGTAAATCTTCTGATTCTGCTCATTGTATTGTTGCACATTGTAATCTTGGAATTAATGAAATGACTTCACTTTCATCTTACAAAGATTGTTGGCTGCTTGATACTGGTGCAACATCACACATGACTTTTAGAAAAGACTGTTTTGAAGAACTTAATGAAACAATAAATGGCATAGTGTACTTTGCAGATAAGTCAAGTCTTAAACCAAAGGGAATGGGCACCATTCGACTGAAGATGCCTGGATTCCTTGATTTCTTGTTGAAGAATGTTCTTTATCTTCCAGAGTTGCAGAGAAGCCTGCTGTCCTTGGTGGAGATACGACATCAAGGCCATTCCATCCACATGTTTGATGGAATCGTAGAAATAAGAAAGTCCTCTGACAACCAAGTCGTCATGACTGGATACGAAGATGGGAAGCTGCTGAAGCTAAAGGGTTCATCTGCAAGAGTTCAGAACTATGCCTACCTCTCTCAGCATGGAGAAGGTAATTTGTCATCAAGTTTATTGTGGCATGCAAGATTTGGTCATTTGAATTATAACAGTCTTCGTTTGTTGAGAAAGAATGGTGTATTTGGTTTGCCCACCATTCCCAAAGAGAAGAACAAATGTGATGTATGTATATTAGGGAAACATATTAAGCTGCCATTCCATGAATCTAATTTCAGAGCAAGTAGGAAATTAGAATTAGTGCATTCTGATTTATGTGGCCCAATGCCAACTCCTTCTGCAAATGGGAATAAGTATTTTATGACATTTGTTGATGACTACTCAAGAATGTGCTGGATTTACTGTTTAAAGACAAAATCAGAAGCATTTCAAACATTCAAAGACTTTCATGCATTGATAGAAAAACAAGCACAATCAAAAATTGGTACACTTCGTACTGATAATAGGAAAGAATACACTTCAAATGCTTTTGAAGATTATCTTCGCCAACATGGAATTGCACATCAGACTACCGTTCCCTACAATCCTCAACAAAATGGTGTAGCAGAAAGAATGAACAGAACCATAATGAATATGGTTCGCTCAATGATGTTTTTTGAGAATGTAAAACTAATGTTTTTGGGTGATGCAGTAAAATGTGTAGCCTATTTGAGAAATAGAAGTCCCTCAAATGCTCTTGATAACAAGACTCCACATGAAATGTGGTTTGGCCATCTCCCTTCAGTCAGGCATCTCAGAGTCTTTGGTTCCACCTGTTATGCCTTGATTCCAAAGGAGTAAAGAAACAAGCTTGGTGCTCGAAGCAGAAAATGTATTTTCCTGGGGTACGAAGAATACTCCAAGGCATACCGTCTGTATGATGAGGTAAACAAGAAGTTTGTTATTTCCAGAGATGTCATTTTTCTTGAAACTAATAAAAATGACCAGTCCATTGAGAGACAGCTTGATCATTTGGAAAAATATCCTCATCCAAAGAAATATTCTGAAAATGAATATGAAATTCCAAACCTTGAAGGGGGGATTCCTATTCTGGATCAACCTTTGGAATTTCCATATGAAGCACCAACTCCCCCGCATGAAGAAGTTCCTGCTACTTCACCTGAACAAGAGGTTCAACTAGATGATATGATTGAGAGAATTGGAAGACTCTCAATCAATGATGAAGCACCACCAGTTGTCAACCAGGACCATCACGGAAGATTCCTAAATGGGCCACAAAGACACTTGAAAGTGTCCATCCAGATGAAGTTGGAAAGACATGAAGATGGAGGAGAAGCAGATAATTCAGGTGATGACATGGATGTATCATTTGATTGTGAATTTAATTTATCTGCTAACTTTGAACCAACTTCCTTTGAAGAAGCTTCTACTCGTGTTGAGTGGAAAGAAGCTATGCAGAATGAGTATGATGCACTCATGAAGAATGGAACTTGGAAGCTGGTTGACCCTCCAGTTGGAACCAAACCAATTGGCTGCAAGTGGGTGTACACGAACAAATACAGATCAGATGGCTCACTTGACAAGCACAAAGCGAGGCTTGTAGCAAAAGGCTATGCACAGAAGGTAGGAATTGACTATGAAGAAACGTTCTCTCCTACAGCAAAATGGGCTACCATCCGTACCTTACTCTCTTTAGCTGCTCAGAAAGGGTGGAAAGTTCATCA
>LPNX010172503.1:32907-47271 GCA_001517045.1 Pseudotsuga menziesii
CTATCATTGTTAGGGAGAACATGCCCACATGAGATCGATTGTGGGATGATCTCACACAGGAGGAGACACGAAGAGGATACTTACAGGGCAGTTCGTCACATCACAGAGATGATGAGGAGAATGTGGCGTTGGCAGCAAAAGGGAAGAAGAAAAAGAAGTTCAAGAAGGGTTCCAAGGATGGAGCCAAACAACATGATGCGGAGAAGAAGGATATGAGCAAAGTGAAATGCTTTGCTTGCCAAAAGTTTGGACACTATGCTTTGTTATCCACTAATTTTGCACTTAGTGGATTTTCGGTAAGCCGCCAGAATATAGAACAAGTACACTTGTTCATGATTAGAGTTCAGAAGTTTGCCAACGTTTTTCTGGGAGTCAGTTCGAATTTTTTTTGTAACACATGTTCATACCCCCTTGGAGAAATTGTAAAAAATGTCCTAGCATTTAATTTTTTATAAAAGGCTCGGCTTCTCGGACTTAAGCATCAAGCCGACTAGTCGAGAGTGTTTTTTCCCTTGGTTATTATTGGTTGTTGAACAAATGACTAGTAATTTCTGGGTTTTTCACTCACACCTTAAAAGCTGGGGTAGTTGTCTTGGTGTTTCGGCCTTAGGAGGTTATTAGAGCCTTTGTGTCAGTGTTTTTCAACATGCTAGGCATTCGAATTGAGTCGTATGAACATGTACTAGGTCCCCCTAGAGTTTCGTTTGATTTTGAGAAAAAGAGATTTTTTTTTAATTTTTTAATTTTTCCGTTATTTAAGCCATTTTTTAATGGTTTGAATGGAAAAATTCAAAATGTAAAAAAAGTGTGATCCGGAGTCCGTTTTTTGCGTGGATAGGCTCATTTTCAAGCCCGAAGCAACATCTTTACCCTACGGGCCACTTTCACTATGTTTCGGCCAACTGAAGCATCCCGAAAGGCATCATTTGGCTAATAGAGCATCAGAATAACATTTAAATGCTAAATTTGGATAAAATGCACAAAGTCAAAGTATTCAAAAAGTCAAAAAATTTAATATTTTAATGGTGGGGATGACTTGGCATGGGTCCCCCATTGATTTACGACCTTCTTCAAGTAAGACTCCAAACCAAACTTTGGATAAAAGAGTGGCTGGGATTTAATGAAGGATGAGTGTGACGTTAGCATGACATGAAGACTCACGCTAGCTTGAGTGGTAGTGATGAGTGGGATTGGGGGGACCCATCCACTTAAGGAATTAAATTAATATTTTAACCATGGTATGGTAAACACATAACATATCGTGATGGTTGGAAGATAAGAGGTGACGTGAGGATGGATCTCACGCTAGTCGTGAGTGGATGCGAGTGGGGTAAGGGTGGACCCCTCCCCTCTCATAAATGATCATGTTATTAAAACTTTGTTTACTCCTTCATGCGAATCCATTTTTCCTTCACGCCAATTAGCCGTACGGTTCGCATGAGGAGATGGAGATCGTGCGTGTGGAGTTTGGTGAGGAGATTGGATGACTCGCTCGGTTGGTGATGTGTTGGCATTCGTTGGGTGAAGAGGGTCAGTTCCTCTTCACTTCAACTCTGGTTTATCTTGGTCTCAAGCTCACTTCAACTTGCCTTCACACTGAGCTTGAGCTTTAGTTCATTAATCCTCCTTGGGGCTTGGTTTTTTGTATAAATAAGAGGCCTTCTTCCTCATTCTGGACGGATGGAAGGAACCTCTGCTCATGTAACTTGTAATTGGTTATATTTTTATGAATAAAGTTGAGACTTTGGAGGTCAAACTGATGGTGCAAGAACTCTCATTGTTGTGAATGTTTGATTAAATAACCGAGGTGATATCTGCTTTGTTCGTTTTCCTTTTATGCAAGTATTGATTATCTAGCTAAGAAGATTATATGTTAATCCATAGAATAGACATTTGAAGCTTCAATTTGTTTATTTATGAATAGTTATCTAAGATCTAAGAGTTGCATGTTGTAGTTGGTTATACGTCTGCACTTATGATTTTATTTAACCTACCATACTAGATTTAATCACTTGTTTGAAGGGTTCTTCAGCTGTGCAGATCACCAAAGCATAGAGTAAGATTGGAGCTCGGCTGCATCTTGTCTTCTTCACCACATATTTTGGATCTAATGTTTTTTTTTTTTCAGGCGTCCTCCTTCTCTTTCCTTCTTCAAAACTACAAATTTTTTTTGTTCTTTTCAGTTACTTTATTATTACAAGTAAAAGCAAAATCTAAAATGTTTATCATTCCTTTTTACTTGCAATAGGATTAGATCTAAAAGATTTCAAGTTTTTTACGTCTAAATCATTAGTTACTTTCGTACTTAAAAGTCCAAAATTTTCCCATTTTTACAAGTACTAAAGTAGTGTATTTTTTAAGCATTAACCTAGTGACTTTGCACTGTTAGCTTGCTGGTTTTTAGCAGGTCTACAAAAAAAGAGAAGGATACGCTGCCGAAATTTGGAGTTTTAGGCTTGCCGGAGCATTCAGACTTAATTCTGCCATCCCCCTTCTTCATTCTCTTGCTTTCCCAAGTATTTTTGGGCCTTTTTTTGACCCATTTTTTCAAGGATCAAAAGCATCATTTCTTTTTAAATCATTGTAACAGGTCAATAAAAAGCGAGTGGGATAAAGGCTCCCACACCCCTCTTCCCCCATTTGGGGGAAGCCTGTATCGTCCTTGTTTTTTCTATTTTTTCTTACTTTTTTGCATGCATAAGTAATTGTTAGATTAGCCTTTAGTGTTGTTGTTGCTTTCATAAAAGTTAAAAGGAAAACTTCGTTTAGTTTACTTTTATTTCAAAGCTTTCTTTCCTTTTATATAAATTGCAAAAAGTAAAAAGAACCAAAGCCTCTTGAATCTCACTGAAAAGTGGATCAAGAGCACTCTCTACCTGAGAGGTTTAATTTTTTAGATTAGTTTTTTTATCAGTGTTAAAGTAATAAAAAAATCCAAAATCTCTTGAATCTCACCAAAAGGTGGATCAAGAGTGCTCTCTATTGGAGAGTTTACTGCTTTATTTATTTCCTTTTGGCATTTGTTTCTTGTTTTCAATAAATTTCTTGAATCTCGCCATAAGGCGGATCAAGAGTGCTCTCTGTCGGAGAGTTGTGATTGTTAATAAATTCCTTAACTCACACATCCCCTAAAATCAGAATCTACCATTTTACAATGTGTATGCTCTACCCGTTCGGGATACCCAGAAGCACTGTAGCTATTTAATTCCAATTTCACACTTAATAAAATTTACCACCCCGCATTGAGCGCAATATTCTAAGTGGGGAAATCTTTACTGTGGGTGCTGGGTAGCTTTCATTGTTTGCAGTGGTTGGAAATTTATTGAACGCCTCGTTGCAAACCGGAGGGTCCAACATGACTTCGAACGAGGCCACTTAGAATATTTTCGGTAATTCTCCTTGCCTAATTAACAAGATCATTCATAAAACGTACACTAAAATTTGACCAAGTACATTTGCAAAACGATCTCACAAACATCAGAGGCTTACAATTTCAGCGTCCCGACTCCATTTTAGGCACTGGTCTGTTTATTCTTGCATCATCTTGTTTGGACCATTTGTCCATTTGTTTAAGTTATTTCATGCGTGGATGCTTTAATTATTCTTATCATGTTTTGCAAATAGCAACATGGATTGCGTAATCGATTTTTGTGTACATCAAAACTCCTAAATAACACTAATTCTCACCATTCATCTAAGAATATTTTAAAACAAAAGCCTTAGACAACCTTTTTTAGGGACTACCCCCCTTGGCTTCGTTAGGAGTTAGCTTAAACGGCGGAGCTAGGATCAGGTGAGAGCGCCTGGCTCTTTGCTTGCCCCCATGGCCACACCTTTCCCGCTTGAGAAACAACAGTCCAAAAGATTTCTGCTGACGGTGTGCTTTCGGTGGCCAAAATGCTGGATAGTGTCCAAACAAGAAGAAGAAGAAGAAACAACAGACAACAGCTTCAGCAGAGATTGATGAGTTTGCTGCGAGATTTGAGAGAGACTTTTCTCTCTTTGTAGGTGTTAGTGTTGAGAGCATCTTCTATCACCAGTAGGGACATTCAGGGTCACATGGAGCATTCCATGATTGTTGGGCATTCGTTGAGTGCTACCACTACTTCCTCCACTTGGGTACATTGATAGTGGAGCTTCCAGTTATATGACAGGTGATCGAGACATGTTCGCTGATATGTCAGAGACAGAGTTGGAGTTGGAGGTTGTTTTGGGAGATGACACAGTGGTGAGAGCAGTTGGGCGGGGGACTGTCCGTTTTGACTAGGGGTCCATGCAACCCATGTTTCTGAGGGATGTATTGTATGTCCTTGTGCTGAAGAAGAACCTTGTTTTAGTTTCCATGATTGAGGACAGAGGCTTTGGTGTATATGTCCTTGATGGGAAAGTTCACATCTTTCCCAAGGCAGCAGGCCCATTTGATTCGCGTGCGATTGGAGTCAGATGTGGGAAACTGTACAAGCTTCTCTTTCAGCCACATCATGCATTGTCACACACTCAGAGCAGCAGTGAGTTGTGTGAGTTATGGCACAGGAGGATGGCCCATCTTCAACATCCAGCTTTGAGGATGCTGAGAGATATGACGATAGGTATGCTAGAGTTTAGCACAGAGTCTAGTGGAGTTTGTAGAGGGTGTGCTTTGGGAAAGTACACCAAGACTGTTTTTCCGAGCAGTGATTCTAGATAAGAGGGAGTGCTTCAGTTGATTCATTCAGATTTGTGTAGTCCCATGTTTTTGACAGGATGTGCGTATTATGTCACATTCATCAATGACTTTTCGAGGAAGACCAGGATCTATTTCCTTAGAAGCAAGAGATCAGAGGAAGTCTTGCTTCAGTTCCAAGAGTTCAAAGTTCTTGTGGAGAAGCAGAGAAGAAAGAAGATCAAGGTACTTCGGTCAGACAATGGGGGTGAGTATACTTCCCATGCATTTGATGAGTATTGCCGGTAGGAGGGGATCAAGAGGCAGTTGACAGTTCCTTACACTCCACAGCAGAATGGAGTGGCTGAAAGGAAGAACCGTTCGATAGTGGGTCCAGCTAGAGCCATGCTGCATGATCAGAGCCTTCCTTTCTCTTTATATACAGAGGCCTGTAGCACTGCTGTTTATATTCTGAACAGGAGTCTGCACCGTACCTTGGGATGCAAAACTCCTGAGGAGATGTTCACAAGGAAAGTGCCCAAGATAGGTCACTTTTGTATATTTGGTTTCCTTACATACTCACATGTCCCTTATGAGAAGAGGACAAAGTTGGAGGCTACAGGAGAGAGAGGTATGTTTGTTGGCTATGATGAGACTTCGAAGGCTTTTCGTATATAACTTCCTACACAGAGGAAAGTTGTGGTGAGGAGAGAGGTGGAGTTTGAGGAGGAGAAAGCCTTCAGGAGGTCTCTAGATTCTGAGATAGAAGAGCAACAAAGTACTCCACAGGTGACAGTTTAGAGTTCAGCGAGTCAGAGCACAGGGTCACCAGTTTCAAGAGTGACTCGGTCATAGGTTACAGGTTCATCAGTTTCAGGGGCTCAGTCTACAGGGACAGGTTCACGGATCACAGGTTCACAGGTTACACCTTTAGGTGATTTAGGTTCTCTTGGTATAGGTTTAGGTTCACTAGGGACAAGTTCTTAGGTTGTTGGTACTTCTTCATGGAGACAGGTGTGTAATGAGGATGTAGAGGAGAGTTTGAGACAGGTTGCTTCCTCCAAGGAGAGAAAACCTAGTTGGCTTAAGGAACTTATGAAGGAAGCAGAGGAGTCTGTTGGACCACCCATGAGAGAGGTTAGAGAGAGCAAAACACTTGAGAGATTTTCGAGCTATATGGCACATGTGACTAGCTTGCGTGACATTGTTCCTACCACTTATGAAGAGGCTTTCGTACACCAGGTTTGGAGAGATGCCATGATGGAAGAGTGCAATTCCATCATGAAGAATGGGGTGTTTGAAGTGGTTCTGAGACCAGAGGGGAAGTTAGTTGTGACTTCCAAGTGGCTTTACAAGATAAAACATGCTGCAGATGGCAGCATCGAGAAGTACAAAGCTCGTTTTGTTGTGTGTGGGTTCTCATAGGTAGAGTTGACTATAATGAGACCTTTGCGCTAGTGGCCATATTTTCTTCGATCAGAGCAGTAATCTCTGTCGTGGCAGAGATGGGTTGGAAGATCCATCAGATGGATGTGAAGATTGCTTTTCTCAACGGTCTTCTATAGGAGGAGGTGTATCTGGAGCAACCACAGGGCTTTGAGGTGTATGAGAGAGATTCTCATGTTTGCAGGCTGAAAAAGGCTTTGTATGGTCTGAAGCAAGCCCCTCGGGCTTGGTATTCCAGGATCGATTCCTACTTGCTTTCGATTGGGTTTCAGAAGAGTGAGGCGGATCCCAACCTATACTACATTGTGGTTGGTGGTGTTCCACTCATTCTTTTGCTGTATGTCTATGATTTATTCATTACTAGGGGAGAGCACCTGATTGATGCTTGCAAGAAGGATCTTGCTTCAGAGTTCGAGATGACTAACCTTGGGTTGATGCACTATTATTTGGGGATGGAGGTTTGGCAGGAGGATGGACATGTTTTCTTGGGGCAAGGAAAATATGCTGCAGATGTTCTGAAGAGATTTCAGATGACTGATTGCAGACCTATGTCTACACCCATGATCACCAACTGGACGAAGCTTCATGCTTCTGAGGGAGAGTTGGTGGAGCCTACTTTATATCGTTGTCACGCTCCCACCCTTCTACCAGAGAGAGAGGACGCGACTATTCTGCTATCACTCCGGGCAATCTAAGCCCCATAACGTAATATGAAATGCATTGAACTAATCACATGCACAGATGCATAAATCATTAACATACAACGAAAGCAAAATACATTCCATTCAAGCATTTAACATGTTCATATTACCTCATAAGCGCATACAATTGTAGAGATAAAATAGACAAGAATACTTATCTTGAAAGAAGCTTGTCCCACAACCAGCTATATCGCTGCAACGCTCCACCCAACCATAGGCCAGTGTGCTCATCAATCTCTCAGCAACACTGCCACCCCCGAGCTAGGCATGATTCCCACAAGGAATAAGGGAACACTAGCACGCTCACACATAGCTAAGGATACCACAAAACTCAGCCAAGCCAACATAGTTGGGTTTATCAGGCTACAAAGGAGCTGGAAAGGCTGACTGCTAAGCTAGTGAGCTCAACCATAGAGCTATGGACACCTGCACCAAATCTAGCCTGGCTTCTAGAACCATAGTGGAAAAAATCGGCAAAAATCGACAAACTGCGGCAAGCATTAAAAAATGCAAATTTTGTACTTCAATAGGGTCAAAATTTGCTTACCGATTTTTTCCCCTATTTGCTAATTTTTCCTGATTTTTCTCGACCTTTCCTGATTTTTTCTCGATTTTTTCCGATTTTTCTCGATTTTTTCTCGATTTTTGCTGATTTTTGCCAATTTTTTCAGGCCGAAAAATCGGTAGCCAAAAAAACCGCGATTTTTCGGGACATCACCGAAAAATCGACGATTTTTTCCACTATGTCTAGAACATCTCTACACAGTAAACACCAGGAAGCATCCCCTTCTCTGCTATCCAGTCCCTCGGGCTATGCCTCCCCTTTCCAGTGCTATTCAGGGTGTGCAAAGAAGAAAACCAGCCCCCTAGATCTGTCTTGTGAGGTTCCTTCCTACACTAGACTTATCAAGCTAGTTCAGACCCAATCCCACTCTAAACTAGTTCAGACCAAAACAAAATAGGCATACACAACAACCCACAAGTTCTGGCTTGAAGGAAAACATCATCGGATCCAAAATTAGAAGTGCCAACTGAGGAAAAACAGCCCTTGGACCAAAATCGTTTTTACCAACTGAGCAATAGCTTCACGTGGGTGTAAATGGCTTAGCACCCACTCAGAAATCGTGGTCTCCCTCCCAATCTGCTGTGCATTACCAAAACGATCCACCAGCCGTGGAAGAAAAAGGATGGTAGACTACTAAAACGTGCATGAGCAGATGGACGATGGTGGACTGAGGAAATTCACTGCGTGAGTGCAACATCAACAACGTGAGAGTAAAATCAACAGCGCGTGAGTTTAATCAGCTCTTGTGTGAAAAAAAACAAAAACGCCAGGGAGTAATCCGCTCCTCTCCTCGTGAGGGGAAGGATGGTCAGACCATCCGTCCTTGGGCATGCATGTGGGCAATGGCCTACGACCCTGCCTAGGAATGATGGCTCCACCCACCTCTGCGGCTGCCCATACCTCACGTCCCTCAAGGCAATAACTGCCCAACTAACTCCTGGAGAATTTAATGGCTGGGGTGAGCAAGACAAAAAGGTGTTTAACAACTAGATGGGTTCTCCTCTTGACACATGGCTTTTCCCCAATGGCTCAAGGTTAAACATTCCCCCCCCTCCTTATCCTTAGGAAATCATGCCCCCATCTCATTATTTGTTGCATTGACATAGCTGGTTGGGGTTCTTAATTAAATTGCATATTTACATGATGTCTAAAATTATAATGTGTCGACTAGCACAAAATACTATCGACATCGATTTTAATTGCCGAAACATAAAACAATAAATCAATGGTGGGGCTTTTTCCTTTAGCTCCACACCACGATTAAATACAATATTTACATCATATACATTTTTAATGCAAGCGGGGTCAAAACCGGGGTGTTACATTCGTTAGCTTATTGGTTCGTTGATATATCTGGTCAACACCAGACTAGATCTGAGTTTTGCGGTCAACACTCTAAGTTAGTTCATGGTGGAGCCCAGGAGAGTGCATTGGAGTGCCGCAAAATACATCTTGAGATATCTTGCTAGTACAGTTGATTATGGCTTGGACTACAAGAGATCTGGTGGAGTGGGATTGGTTGGCTTTACAGATTTAGATTGGCCAGATAGTGTTTCGGACCGGAAGAGCACTTCTGGTTGTTCCTTCAACTTGGGTTTGACAGTCGTGTCGTGGTTCAACAGGAAGCAAAATTCCGTGGCATTGAGTTCTGTCGAGGATGAGTATATGGAAGCCAGTCAGGCTAGTTGTGAGGCTTTGTGGCTTCGCAAGTTGATGGTAGATTTGTTTGATCAGGAGCTGAGTCCTACATTTATACATTGTGATAATCAGAGTTGCATCAAGCTCTTTGAGAATCCAGTATATCGTGAAAGGTCGAAGCATATAGAGATTAGATATCACTTTATCAGAGACTATGTTCAGAGAGGGACTGTATAGTTGCAGTATGTTTCTACAGATGAGCAGGTGGCTGGCATTCTCACGAAGGCTTTGGGTAGAGGGAAGCATGTCTACTTCAGAGATAAGTTGGGAGTGGTGAAAAACACCTTTCTCGGTAAGAGGGAGTGTTGAAAAGTTACCTAGGAAGTGTTTGTCCACCTAGACTTGCCTTGGGGTGGACAAGGACACTTTAAATGGTGACCCCTAGTCTTTTTCATTTAATGAAGTGTGATGTACTTTATGTTCTTAAAGTGACTTCATTAAAAAGGCTTAAGTCATGGTTTTCCTAAGTTCATATTTAAATTAAAGTTGAGTGAGTGATTAAATTAAAAGGGGTTGTTCCCACTTTATTAAATGACATAAGGTGCACCTTAATCTTGACCATTAGATTGAAAGAGGAAGTTACCATGAACAACAAGGGCAAGGGAAAGGCATTCATTCATTCATTGTGATCATTTCCAAGAGAGATTTTTGGTGTGAAGAGAGCAAGAGAGAAAAATTTTGATTTGGGAGAGAAAAAGACAAACCCTGGCACAGAAATTGAGGAAGCTTTTGTAGGGCACGTTTCCCAAGACAAAGATAATTTGCAGGCATTAATTGCAGGAGTGTTTCCGTAGAGTAGGAGGCCATACTGTACCCAACCATACAACAACAAGGTTTTCGAGAAAATTTGGGCACGTTTTTCTAGAAATTTTGTACAACATTTAATGTTGTTTATTGTAGACCTTACAAGCTCGAATTTTGAGAAAGAGGCAGTTGTACAGTGCACAGAAATCGAGAAAATTTTCGTGCACAGAAATTGAGAAAAGTTTGACCTTACAGCTCACACGTGTGGGGCCGTACAACACGTTTTTCGAGGTGGTGTTCTTCGGGGTTTTCCAATAGTTCGTAAACAGGTGTTTGGCACACATTTTGAGATGAAATGCAGAGATAAGTACAGCTGTGTATGTTTGTAAATTTTTCCTGAAGAATAAAACTATCTCTCTCAAAAACAAGTTTTCCCTTAGGGGTTTTAACTTTTATCTTGGACCAATGGTCAAAAGCATCTATGTTATTTTCATGTGTTTAGCTGAGTTAAAATTTTCTGAGTTTGAAATTTTGCTTGAAAAGAAAAATTTTGAATTGTTTAAATTTTCGAAAACAAACTTCATGTGTTTCAGTTCAGTCAAATTTTGATTAAAATTTGTGCATAGAAGGGCTTGGGCATTGAACTATGCAGAGAAACCAAAAAGATTGAAACCAGGTTGGGGTTCTTCAAAACCTTTCACGGAATGCCACTAGAAAATGCCAAATAGACTAATAGTAATAGGAAATACAAAAAGGGTAGATCAAGATGGAAAAATGAAGAATGCCATCTATCAATAGTCCTCCTCCATGCCTGAATGAATAAACTCATCGCTGCTCTCTTCTTCTTCCTCATCCTCCTCTCTGCCCATCTGAGGATCAAGATATGCTGGTGTGGAGGATGACCCCTCCAAAGGATCACCGATGTCTGAGAAATCGCGAGTTTTTCAGCTTCGTGATTTTTGCTAAAAAAACCGCCTAGAAAATCGGTGCGATTTTTTCCCGAGATTTCGCCAATTTTTTCCTGATTTTTTTTTCCGATTTATCTCGAGATATGGTCGATTTTTTTGGGGTGATTTTTTACTCGAGATATTGTCGATTTTTTCCCTATTTATCCCGAGATATTCCCAATTTTTTCTAAAGGTGAAAATGAATATTTTTGTATTTTTTTAAGTTTGTCGATTTATCGCTAATGTTTGCCAATGTGTTGTCGAGATATCCTAAAATGATTTTTCCTGGACCCTATCGGATTTTTCGCCGCGTCGATGTTTGCAACACTAGTCAGAACTATATTTCTCAGTAAGTCATCAAAATCAAAATGTGTTACATAGATGTTGGAATGCCATTCACAAATGCCAAATAGACTAATAGTAATAGTAAATACAAAAAGGGGTAGATAAAGATGGAAGAATGAAGAATGTCATCTATCAATAGTCCTCCTACATACCTGAATGAATAAACTCATCACTGCTCTCTTCTTCCTCCTCCTCCTCTTTGCCCATTTGAGGATCAAGATCTCCCGATGTGGAGGATGACCCCTCCAAAGGATCACTATCATCGAACGTCACCGACTCTAGCACTGGATCATTAAGATCCAGGTTGCTAATGCCAACTCAGTACTACTGTCCAAACCCATATCATTAGGAAAGACATCCCACATTTTTATCTTTCCCTTCACCCACTCCTCCCTGTTTTGTAAATAAGACGAAGGTTGGTGTGCACATACACCATTGTCTCTGCTCTGGACTGCTCGATCCTACTCTTCTTCAAACTGTACAAGTTTCCATATGTGCTCCAATTCCTCTCACAACTAGAGGATGATGTACCTTGAGAGATGATCCTCAAGGCTAGCTTCTGTAGAAGAGGGCATGTTGCCCCATGAGTTTGTTGGACTCATGATTTTTCGTTAGACCAAAACCTGCAGGTTTTAATCTCCTCCACAATTGCCAGAGTTAGGATCTTGGGAGGCGATTAGTCCATGCCACGAAACTCACGGGGAGCACTCAACCCAATGTCCAACAATCTCTCCTCCAGGTGAGCTGGGTGAGTTTCGAACCCTTGGCCTATTGCTCTGATACCAAATGTTGGACTCACAATTGCCATTAATCTAAAACCTGTAGGTTTTAATCTTCGCCACAATTGCCAGAGTTATGATCTTGGGAGGCAATTAGTCCATGTCATGAAACTCACAGGGAGCGTTGAACCCAATGTCGAATAGAGTTGCCCACCAATTATAAGGCTTGTCTCCTACCACATCATAGGCTCCGAATCTCTCAATAGTAGTGGAAAACTCTACAAAGCCCTCCTCCACCTCATCAAGTAAGTCTCTATCCTGAAATAGCCGCTTAAATGCTATCTTCCTCCCTTGTGAAATCTCTTCATCCATGTGAGGAGGGACTCTATGTGAGGGCCCACCATTGAGCTATTCCTGACTGTAGAACTTTGGGTTCAAGGAGTGGGCCAAGCAATGCAAAGGTGTGCAATTCTTATCCCACCTGGAGTTAAGAATATCCTGAATGGTGGATCATAAGTTCTCTATCGATGTCTCATACCCGGGACACTCGTTCTCCATAACAAGGGTCCTCATGGAATCAATCATGGAATCCCACCCCTCATAAACATCCGCTAGGATGGGCTGGTCCGTGTCTGCAAACCGCAGCAAAGAACTGAGTGGCTCCATGATCTTAATGGTAAGGTCCATCTTCTCCCACCAAACATCATCTAATACCGTGTCCTTCACCTTTTGGGAAGCACTTTGATTTGTCCACCTCTTCTCGCGCCTCTTGTTGGAAAATCCTGTCCATTGGACTACTTGAAGATGGCCTCTTTCTTGCTGGATATGTATCACCTCTTCTAGGTGGAAATGCAGGCCGAATGCTAGAGGGTTTCCTTAAGAATGGAAGAGGATCATCGTTCTTTTTCTTGCTTGTTACTGCTACTTCGCCGAAGGCTTCTTGATCCTCTTTTCCCATATCCCCCCTTCGGGTAACGCTCACTGCTTTACATGAAGGAATCCCACAAGAAGGAAGGGCCAACAAATGGCCCTTAACTTGGGAGTATGTACTCTTAAACTCATTCATGCAAAAATTTCAAGTCCAACACATATTGCCTCCCCCACCTAGCTCTACCACAAACCCTTCTTTCCTTGTCACATACTTCCACAAAGGGTATTTTTCTCTTGGGCTTGTTGTCTTGCTAAAACATGGTTCAATGGAGCATGAGCTCCACTAGCAGCAGATGGAGCATTAGCAAGAGGAGTAGAAGAGCTTGTCCTTGGAAGGATAGGAGGGGAGACATTAGATGGGGCATTTCTCCCTTTCCTTTGCCCTTTAGCTCCTTCCCTAGCTGATTGAGACATTGTTCTTCTTGTTTGATGGTTGAGCTTGCAATCCACCCAACAAAATCCACCCTCAATGCACTTGGACACCCTTCCGAATCCTTCAAATCTTCTTCACCTGCACATCAAACCATAGTAGAAAACATCGGCATCGGCAAAAAATCGGCAAGGGTCCAGAAAACATCTTCTCGGCAACATCGGTGGAAAAAATCGGCAAACCGCGGCAAATATTTAAAAAGACAAAATATATTCATTTTTTTCATAATTTTAAGCATATAAAGCAACAATGACATCAAATAAATACATTGACACATAAATATAGAAAAAACACTGATAGATATCATGTAGGCATGCCAAATATAATATGAGACATAAAAGTCGATACTGAAAGTCTGAATATAGTTGTCCAATAGTACTCAAGAGTCAAAAGTGGGAAATCAATGGTCCAATACATATATGATATTACAAAATGACATCACAAAACTAGTAGCTAACTATCTGTCTCTGAAATATAAATCAATGCCCTCTTCCCCTTTTACGGGAAAACATAATGGGCTGTTTGCCAGGCCTGCCCCTGACAGTAGAAGGTCCTAGCCCTGTACTACTAGGTGCCGATGAGGGACTAGGTGCCAGTGAGGGACTCGGTGCCAATAAGGGAGTAGATGCATCGACCACTGTAGAAGGTGGTGCTCTAGAAGCCACATCACCCTCCATGAAGTCCTCTGGGTCAAAGCGGTCTGCCTCCTCCTCCTGTTCCTCCTCCTGCTCCTCCTCATCCTCCTCCCCCTGCCCCTGCTGCTGCTGCTCCTCATCTAACCATGCAGGTGCCTCCTCCATGATAGGTAACTCAGCCTCCACCCTCCACTTGGGCAATACATCAATATTGTCTAAGCAAATGGCATCCACATTGGGTGATTTCTCCACCTGCTTCATCAACAGTCGAAGATTGTAGTGGACATACACCAAGTGATTCAGGCGTGGGAAATCCAACCTGTAAGAGGGTGATAAAAAGATTTAATGAGTCTTGATGCTAGAGGAAACCATTATGAAACAGGATCTTAAATTACAATGAATTTAATTGCTTTGATAAAGTTCTTAGTACTTACCTGGTGCGTTTCTTTGAGTGTATTTTATGAAAGACACTCCAATTACGCTCACATCCAGAAGAGCTATAGGTTTGGCTGAGGACTCGGATGGCAAATTTTTTTAAATTTGGTGCCCTTGCACCATATGT